>PVJO010028982.1:0-17415 GCA_004026905.1 Hystrix cristata
GACCTGTAAATGTCTTTCTTGGTGCTCCCAGGCTAGAAAATTATCCCAGCTGTGCTGCCAAAGCCCACCTGGAATGTTTTCCCTAGAACTAGCTCCAGAGCAGGCTGCTGCTCTGATTTCAGCTGTCCCCTGTCAAGGAGCTCAGAGCCCCTGCTCTTCTTTCTTCCAGCTTGATCTCAGACCATAAAAGCCAATTGTCTCCCCAAGGCATTTAGTGACTGACAAATTGCTGCCCTAGCTGTGGAGAATTGGTTACTGGGCCTCCCTTTGGCTGCAAATCCGGGAGCAACAGGAAAGAAAGCTGCATATTTTGGTAGAAAGGGTGTTGGGTTTAAATCCCCCCAGCTCCGGCTCTTCCTATGTGATTCTGCACAAGTAATTGAGCCTTTCCAATCCTCCGTTTCTTTTCCTGTAAGATGAGTTGTCATCTTTGTCTGTCTTCAAGACGACATGATCGGATGACACAACAATGTATTTTTAAAATTGTGGTGAAATACAAATAACATGAAATTTACCATCTTAACCATTTTCAAATGCACAGCTCGGTGATATTAAGACCATTCACCCTGCTGTGAAGTCATCCGTACCACCCATCTCCTGAACATGTTTCATCTTGCAAAACCAAAACTTGGTATTTATGAAACACTAATTCTCTATTTCCCTCTCCCCAGACCCTGGCAATTGCTGTTCTACTTCCCGTTTCTATGACTGAGTTTACTGCTCTGGGAATCTTTTTTTTTTTTTTTCCATATGTGACTGGCTTATTCTACTTATAATGTTGTCAAGATTTGTCTGTATTATAGCATGTCAGAATTTCCTTCCTTTTTAGGGCTGAATAGTACTCTATTGTATGTAGGTACCACCCTTCAATGGGCACTTGCATTACTTTCTCATTTTAGCTATTGCGAATGATGATGCTATGAACATGAATGTGCAAATATCCCTTTGAGACCGCTCACTTATTTCGAACATGTACCCATAAGTGGAATTGTAGGATCCTCTATAATTGTTTTTAATTTTTGAGGCGTGTTCCATAGGAGTCACACCATGTCACACTCCCGTGAACAGAGCACAAGGGCTCCCATTTCTCCAGAATGTTGCCGACACCTGTTTTCTGTTTGTTTTTATTTTTATATAGACAGCAGTCATCCAAATGGATGGGAGGCGATACTCCACTGCAGTTTGGATTTGCACTGATTGATCAGTGATTTGAA
The DNA here is from genome assembly GCA_004026905.1 of Hystrix cristata. Lineage (NCBI taxonomy): Eukaryota > Metazoa > Chordata > Mammalia > Rodentia > Hystricidae > Hystrix > Hystrix cristata. The sequence goes on from PVJO010028982.1 coordinate 1,215, forward strand.
CATTTTTCATGCACTTATTGACCATGCATGATATTTTTTTCTTAATGCTTGGAGGATGTCAGGGCTCAGACCCGATGCTCATTACTGCCGATACTGTAAGATCCGCATCACAGCTCCAGCTGAGTTTTTCTTCCGGGTCTGAATGCGTGTCCACTCCAGGGCTCAGAGTTATTTTGAGAGAAGAATCTGGTACCTCCTACAGCCTATTCTCTTAGACTTTGGGAAGTCACTTCCTTTCTCTGGACTTTTATCAAGATGTTTTAAGGACATATAAAATAACTTCAAAACAACCTTATAGGTGGCAGAAAGAGATGACTGCAAGCTGATGATACAGACTGAACTAGAATCACTTGGCCGAATTACCCCCAAATTCCCGACCAACAGAAACTGGAAGAGACGTCAGTGAATGAGTTATAGCATATTTGATGCAAACCCAAGAACACAATTTTTCTATTAACCAAGCTAAATAGAGGAGATATGAGACAAATGGAAGTCTGAAAGGCTAAAGATTCCTTCTAGAATTGCAAAGATTTATATTAAGCCTAACAGCAAGGTCTGTGAAACCCCAAGTAAATTCAAAATATGAGACCAGAACATTCAGAACATACATAAACGAACATACTGTTACGATTCCCTATGCTTACGATTCCCTATAGACTTATAGTCTATAAATGCCTTAGGAAAGTATTTTAATCTAATAACCCCTATAGGATGATTAGCTTCATACCCATTTTGTGGGTGGACCAACAGAGGCTCAGAGGGCTGAGATAACCTTCTAGGAACACAGTCATCCAGGGCTACCTGTAGGTTTCAGACCCAGGCCTCCAGTTCTCTCGGTTGGACTGAGCTCGGAGATTATTTCATGACCTAGGCTTCATTCTTTTCCTTTCTCTGACTTCAGTTTTACGAAATACATGATTTGCAAGATGCTAGGGACCATGTGTTTAGAAGCTGAATGCACAAGGAAGTTTAAGGGAGAGAAGCAAGCCAAATTCAGTCCTCTTAATAAACTTGAGGTTTTCCTCTTTGAATTAAGAAATGAGTACCGAGAGTGATTTTTTTCCCACCACAAGGAAAATAATATCACATGTACGGTGATATGTGGCAAATGACGGGACACGTCAGAGTCAGGGAGGCAATGGGGACCAGTGAGGACTGTGGCATACTACAGGGCAAATGTCCTTTCCGGAGAAAGAATCTTCTGCTTAGCTCTAGACAGGTGTTGCCATGAAAGAATATAAAACTGCAGGGCTGTCAAATCACCCACCTTGTCAAAGAGAAACTCCAACCTGTGTCGTGTATCAATTCTCCCCTAGTTTAAAAGCTGGCTTACAGAAAATAATGATAACAACAACAACAACAACAAACACAATAATGTTTGAATCAAATCACACATCTTCAGGCCAGATTCAGCCCACGAGCCAGCATCCAGTGATGGACTGACTAATGTGCACAGCTCCTTCCTGCTCGAAGGCTGGTTGTCTCTATCAGTACTCGGCGCACACTGTGTTTGTTTACACAGGATACTGGGCAACCTCATAAATATTTCAAACTGGCTTTCACGTGTGGATGTGAGCTGTGTCTTCAAACAGATTCCAGACTCACTGAGGGCAGGGACCACCTCCCTGGTTTGTGGTGATGTCTCTGATTCCGGCTCTCCTGGTACAAGGAGCAGCCTCTCAGGGTGATGGTTCACCACAGCTGGGGCAGAGAGCCGGATGGAGGAATTCTCCCCGGGCAGTGACAAGGGAGAGATGGGAGCCTCACATCATTTGGGGGCCTGAGCTCTGGATCTTGGGAGGGCAGCTTCCATCACTCCCGGGGTTCCAGGGAAGTGAGGCGCAGGAACCAAGGTTAATGACTTCCACTTACATCTTGTCTGCCAGATTTATAAATAAGGTCTCTGTTTCCTTTGGGAATCCTGCCTGCTGCTGGGAAGATGTGGCTGCTTTTGCAGAGGAAAGGGACGTACTTCCTCCGAATCATCCCAAATGAACAGGCAGATTTCTCTGGGTGTTCTCTCCTTTGAGTTCCCAACCGATCACATCTGTGGCTTTTAAGGACATACTGCATAATAGCTCGTGTTCTGGAGCTGAGCTTCTTGGGTTCAAATCTCATTTACAAAAAGGGCAAAACTGATATTGGAAACCCTTTGGTCTTATTATTTAACATGTTTTTTGATCATCCATATGCCCGCAATGATGAGGAATCTGTTTTTTTAAAAAAGTATAGCTCATGTTCTCTGCCCTTTAGGAGATAATTTGAGAACATAGAAGCAAAAAAAAAATTTTGACAACATAGAACATATTATGAAGGTTGAATATAGTTAGGAAAAATCACAGTCTGTGGCAATAAATGATCACTAGCAAATAAGTTGTGCAAAAAGAAGTAACATAAGAGCAGAAAGGAGGAGGAAAGAACAATGAGATACATGTGAGAGGGTTGAGGCTTTAAAAATTGTTAGGGTTGCTTAAGAGGCAAAGACTTCCATCAGGGAATAGAGGGACATTGAGGGGAAAGGCTTTGTTTGCTCCCATTAAAGAAGACAAAGTTGAGCAGAAGCAAAAGCTTTGGAATCAGACCCAGGTTTGAATCCTGAGTTTGCTACAGGATTCTTAGGTGCAAGTGGCAGAGACCCAACTTAAGATGGTTTAGACTACAAGGAGGTTTAGTGATTTCCAAAAGAGAGGACAACTCATAGAATACACTGTAGTAATTAGGGAAGCTCTTCCAACATAGGCCATTAAGATTGCCTGATTCTATCTATTGCATTTCAGATTTTTTTTTTCCTGCCCATTCTTCCACTTGCCTTCTGTGGACAGGATGTCTCCATGTGCCAGAGATAGGATACCTACTAGAAAGCTTAGGATAAGGGTGTTAAAGTTCCATGACTATAGACCATTGGGTATTTCTCCTCTTGCTCCAAGTACAAAGTTCCAGAAAAGAGCTCTGATTGGCTCAGCTTGTTCACCTGACCAGAGGAGTGTGGTCCTATGATTGGGCAGGCTTGGGTCATGGAGAGAGTTCTGTGGTTGACAGAAGTGGAGAGAGGCTTCTAGTATTCCAGAAGGAAGAGGTATTTATCATACTTGTTTGGGGAAAATGTCTTGCAAATAATTCAGCTCAATGTCTCCTACACCCACACCTGCACCACTTGTTAGAATTCAGATTCCCAGGCATTACTCAATCGTCTAAACCCATCTCTAGAGACTGTATCTGGGTCCAGAGGCCCAGAAAACTATATTTTTTGAACCAGATTTTCAGGTGACTCCAGCAATTAGCTAGGTATGGGGATCGCTGGCTAATCCTAACCCTGGCTTTTTACCAAGGAAGAAATGGAGACACAGAGTGGAAAACAATTCACCCAAAGTCACATAGCCAGGGAGTGGTAGAAGAGGAAAAACACCTGAGCCCCTCCTCCTTTGCAGCACCCTCAAGCTCAGTGCCTTCTCGAAATGTTTCATTGTCTCCCTAGACCAGAGAAAGGGGTGACAGAAGATGGCCCTGGAAGCCACTGTGTCTTTAACAGTTCTGCACCTGATTTGATGCCCACACTGACACATCCACCTACAGTTAGACATTCTTCCTCTCTCTCCAACTCTGCATCCCCTGGAACACAACAGGACCCAAGGAGAGGGAGAGGAGAGAGTGCTCTATAGACAGCTGAGTGTGATACAATAAGCTGCAGAGAAGGGACCTTCAGGCAGGAGGAGTGGAAGGAACGAAGGTGCAGGGCAGGAACAGATACGAGGCGGGCAGAGAATGGAAGTATCAGTGGCCTGAGATGCAGAAGAAGGACCAAGGGGAGGCTGGAGTTTGATTGTGCAAGGATCCAATGTGATGTTCCTGCACAAGGAATCTGCTGAGGAGAAGGGATTGGATACCTTCTGGGGCTATGTTTATGCCCACATAAACCCAGTGAAATTTCTTTTCAAATAGAGAAGGTCTTTAATAACTGTGCCTATGTATGTTCAATGGTCTGCCAAATAAAAATATGAATCAATTTCAGTTTTTGACAGCTCTGACTATGTAACAATCAAATTCCAAAATTAGAATTTTGAAAATATCTTGAAAAATGGTACTGTAGAGTCAACCTCCCAAATTTTTTTTTTTCATAACACTTGTCCTGTAATATGTATCTCCCTAAAAAGAGTTGAACATTAGGGAGAAAAATAAGGTCAAGAAATTCTGCCACTTCTAGTCCTTTGCATAGAAAAAAAATCTCATGAATGATTAGCACATTAAAGGCTCTGAGAAGTCCCTTGGGAAAGGTACCCAGTGAACTTTGTTGAATTCAGCATTCTCAGACTCTGATCGTAGAAATCCTTTCTTGATTAATCATATTAATATCCCGCTGTGATAGTCAGCTATCCTGTCCCACCTGGGACGGGTGGAAACTTTTCATGTCCCCAATTTATTCCTGTTAGTTAAGCCAGACAGAACCAAAGGCCAGGAGTGCAGTTCCAGAACTGCTGCTTTATTTTTACAAAGAATTTCATTTAATATCTTACTTACATTCTCAAGGTATGTAGATACATGGCTTCATGTAGAAATGAGCATTTGATAATTTGGAGCCAAACATCAAAATAAAATAGATCACTATCCAAAGAATGAGGGAGAATACTTTCTGATTAATTTTCCAGAAATAGATTCACCCCCTCATTTATCTGGCTTCTAGGATCTGGCTGATAATATTTAGAATGTATGTAGCACAGATTGGGTTGTCGAGGAAGCCAATTTTGAAATAGAGTTTAGTGTGCAGGAGACTTATTAGGGATTTTCCTCAGGGAGGGAGGGAGGGAGGGAAGGAGAGCAAAGCAGAACTGGAGACGGCAACCCCAAAGAGACACAGTCAGTCCCACGGGATGATCTGGAGCTAGAATGGCCTTCAAAGTTGAAGGCACTTGGCTCAAAATGGTCAGATCTTAATAGTTCCACATGGGCTGTGGGCTGCCATGGAAGATTGTATGTTTGGGCGAGGCAGCTCTCTGGGGTAATTCCTGAAGGGCTGGCAGGTAAAGATCCACAGCCAGTAACACCCTGAGCAGGTGGAGGGGCTGGTCCCATATTGAGCAGGGAATCTCAGCAGCATAGCAGCATGTCCACCACATAGAAACGTACATTATATTTATAAACAGTATTTATAACTTTTATAAATTTCAGTTACTATGTATGCTTATACACAGTAATAATGATAGCGATAACATACTTCTACAAATGCTCACAATATATCATGCACTAAGCCAGGCACATTGTCTTTGTTGCATTTAATTGTTAGGATAGCCCTATGAGGCCGCTACTGTTACGCGTATTTAAGGAAGGAAGAAGGTGAGGCTTAGGGGGTTTAAGTCGGGTTGCACAACTGGTACATAGTGGGTTAAGATTCAAACCCAGCTCCGTCTCATGTCACAGTGCAGGTTCCCAGCCAGGAATTACACCTGTTGCATGAGTCATTCAGGAAAGCTGGAGCAGGGAGGTGAGAAGGGATCAGCAAAGGAGAAGCCACTGCACTGGGGGGATTCTAGGTACAGAGTGGTGCATACAACAACCTGTGAGGGTACCCATCAGTTGTCCACAGACAGACATGAGCAATTTGGCCTTATTCTGTTTTCTAGGGTTTTCATAGCCTTGTAGAACCTGAGCACATGGAATATGGGAGACCTACGGTTTGACTAGGAGGAGAATACAGATAGAAGAAAGAAAATTCCTGAGTATTGCACAGTCTAGAAAGGGAGCTTGAGGAGACAATATAAGAAGTCCGAAGTCTAAAAATTCTGTGTGGACATAGAAGGAAGTTAGAAAAGCTTAAGGGCATTTGTTTTTTAATTGGCCGAAGCTAAGTTGATCTTGGCATTATAACCTACCTAATTCCTAAAAATAAAAGGACTCTTGGAGAACACAGATTGTAACCTTTACACATTTTGGCTAGGGCAGTTGGGACCCCAGTGTGTCCTGGCAATGGCTTGACAAAGGTCACAAAGAGCGAAGGTAGAGACCAAACAAAAACCCGGGTCTCCCAGTGCAGGCTAGCACTGCGTATTATCACACCTTTATTTTTAATCTCAGCGCCGGTTAAGTTTTCTAGGGAGCCAATGTCAACACAAAGCAATGCAAAAGCTTTATTGGGGAGTAACACCTATGAAGGAAATGGAAAGAACACAGTCAGATAGAGGAGCTAGTGGACTGTAGAACAGGCCTGGGAAGACTCCGCAACCCACGGGGGTGCTCTGGGGCAAAGGAGAATTTCCACGAGAATTACCTGTTGTAGTCTCTGCTTCTATGAGTTTGGCTATCTTTAGTACTTCATATATACAGAATCATGCGTATTCATCTTTCTATCACTGCCTGATGTTATTCAGGGGCTAGGAGAAGGGTGAAAAGGAGAGTTGTTCAATTCTTATAAAGGTTCAGTAAGGCTGTTCAGCTGTTAGAGTTTGTTGTTTAACTGGTATAATCTTTAAGTTATGCACGATGAACATGTTCTAGAGCTCTGCTGTACAGCATTGTACCTGTGGTTAACAAGACTGGATTGCACGCTTCAATTTTTTTACAGAGCAAAACCCATGTTAAGTGTTCTTACCACAAAAACAAAACACAACACAACAAAAATGGGCACAAGGAAGCCTGTGCAGGTGACGTGATGGTCACGTCTGTTACCTTGACTGTGGGGATGGCTTCACGGGTGTATGCATATGCTCAAATGTATCAAATTGTGTACATTAAATGATGCAGGGTTTTTTGTTATTTATTTATTTATTTTTTGTACATCAGTATACATCAGTACCTCAGTAAAGCTGTTTCTGAAGAAAAGAAAAAAAGAAGAACCTCCCCCGGGTAGACATGACTGAGCACTGATACCTCTCATATATATGGAGCCACCCCTCAAAGCATAATGTTGGCTCGAAGGCAGCAGGTGTTGATAGACAGGCAATCTAAGTGGCTCTCAACAAATGAATCAATAAAGAAAATTTGGTATATATACACAGTGGAAAACTATACAGTCTTTAAAAAGAAGGAAATTCCATCATTCATAACAACATGCATGGAATTGAAGGATACTGTGCTAAGTGAAATAGGCCAGGCACAAAAAGGCAAGTTTCTGTATGATCTCATGTACATGCGGAATCTAAAAAAATTGATCTCGTAGAAACAGAGTAGATCAATGGTTACTAGAAGCTAGGTTGAATGAGAAGGTTTGGGAACAGAACGTTTTACTGAAGGGCAAAAAGTTTCAGTTAGATTGGAGGCACAAGTTTCAATAATCTATTGTACTATATGGTGACCAAAGTTAATGATCATGTAAATTTCAAATTACTAAAAGAACTAATTTTTAACATTCTTACCACCACAAAGGTTGGTGAGGTGACATATATGTGTATTAGCTTGCTTGAATCTTTCTACAATGTATTCATCAAATATTGTGCCCTATAAGTATGCACTTATTATTTGTCAATAAAAATAAATAAATCTTTTCAAAAAGATGAAGGAGTTGGTATTAGAAGCCTATAGCTAGCTGCACTACTTATGGGTGGACAGTCAATCCTTTCTTGAAGGGCAAGCTCAGCCATAGATTTCAGATTATGTCTGTCACAATTCCCACATTAAAAAAGGTATTTTCTTTTTTTTTTCTAACTATATAAATAATCCATGTCCATTATAAAAATTTGAACAACATAAAAAATAAATGGAAAAAGGTAAAAGTCACCTATAACTGCTAGTATCTTAGAAAACATCCTCTTGTATATTTTCTATGCATATACATATATATGGACATTTTATGTAAATGGTATATTATGTGTGGTTTTTATAGTTGATTTTAAAGATCTTCTTGGTTTTACTCTTCTTAAAAATTCTTAACACCTCTCCACTTCACCATGCCCTTACCCCAAGTAACCGATATCAATAATCTATTTCAAGACTACCTTATATTTTATAGGCCCATAAGAGTTTAAAAAGTGCTTTTATGTAACAGAATTTTTTATCGTTCTCACAACAAACACTTTGTCAGATAGCAAGTGCAAGCTTTATTTCCTCATTGCCACAGAATAAAACTAAAACTAGAGAGATTAGGTGATTAATCAAGAGTCTCTCTATTCGTGGGTGACAAAAGGTGGGATTCAAAGTCCTCTATTTCCCACCCAGTACCCCTCCCTTTAAATGTTGTTCCTAATGCCCACCAGATCTCCTCTCTGGCTAGTAGTGACCGGTGGCATAAAGTGACCTTCCCATTCCAGGAAGTAATCAAACTGACCTCTGATGGTCATTCAGCAAAGTCAGAGCTAAGCAGACTCTTGTGTTACAAGAGGAGACTCCTGCTCAAATGCCACATGAGGTGATGCAGTGCTCTTTGCACACCATCATCTCTCAACAGACAGGAAACTCAGCTGAGTCCATTCCTGTACTGGTGCTAAAACTCTGCCCTCCAAACTGCAGTGTTCAGATGGTAGGCGTAAATGAGAATTTCAATTTTGCACCAGGCTCCCATAGAACTGCAAACACTGGGTCTATCAAATGATAACACAATGGCAGTAGCCCATATTTATAATCCACATAAGCTGCCCTGACCAGAGAGGACTGGACAATGTACTCGGCAAACCACGAAGAGCTCCTTTGGCTATATTCTTTGGTGGAAATGAAGATATACTGATTAAGCAATAGCTATTAGATATCTAGTATATTTTATTAGACGATTTTCAGGCTCTCAAATATGAACTTGTAATGATGACGTGCATGAATTGCAGTATCAGCCAAAGTGTGTGGATTGCAGTATCAGCCGAGTTCAAATATTGATGCCATTGCATCTTAGTGTTAGGACCTTGGGCAAGTCATTCAACTTTGATCTTCTGCTTGTTCCACGTGTAGAATATAAGCATGCCAGTCTTATAGGTAAGCACAAAATGAGATAATGTATATAAAGTGCTTACCACTCTACTTGGCACACAGTGTTCGACAAATATTAGTTTGACTGATTCATTATTATTAGCAGTAATTAATAATACTATTATTACTCTGTTACTAGTATTGTAACTGAAAAGCTGCCAGGGCTTCTGGTGCCATAGCATTGCCCTAACTCAGGATGTTAGCACCAATACGCATGCATGCTATTTAACTGTGTTTTGCATCTCTATGTATCCTCTTTTAGCCTAAGACTGCAAATGTTTTAGCTGGTATTTCACAAAATACAAAAATTATAATTTTCCACACATTAATACTTGTTATTATAAAAGAGAATTGGTGATTGGGTAGATTTGTAAAAACACTTGGTTAAACAAAAACAGAGTGAAATCAATTTCCTTCCTTCAGGACTTGTCCAAGCCTTTTATATTGCAATAGGATTTGTGTCTCTCTGAGAGGAAGATGAAATGTTGAATTACTGATGACACTGCAAATAGCAGACGCCCAGCTGAATTTAGCTTACTCAAAAGGAGAATATACTGGTTCGTGAGACTCTAAGTTGTAGGATTGTGTACATTTCAGGTTAACTAGATCCGAGGGTTTCAATTACACCATCTGACCCCTCCACCACCTTTTCATGCCCTTCTCTCTGCCCCTCTCCTCCATCCTTCTGTCTTTTCTCTCTTTCTGTCTTACTCTTTCTGTAGAGATTGGAACATATTTCCTCTATTTGGGTTCATTATTAGGCTTTTGTATTTGACAGCAATACTGCTCTATGGGAGTTTCAAACTTACAGTCTACGCTACAGAGAAAGAAGGTCTTTTTCCTGTGTTTACCTATCTTGTGTCATGGACCCATGTTTGATGCAACCTCTGTTACCGTGAATATGGAGTGGTCTAATTAGCCAGGTGAAAAGAAGCTGAGCAGGGAGGAGCTGAGATAGTGCCACTTGCCATGTACCCACTCCAAATTCTTCGCATTTCTTCTTACTGGGCAAGTGCTATTTGCAAATGCTGGTTTTGTACAAACCCAGATCCAGCACAGAAAAAAGAAATCACCATTTTGAGCTTTTTGTTTTTGTCTGCACCTGTTACTGTTCAAGAGACTTGGATCCTGCAATGACCAAGAAAGAGTTATCATCTTCCACAAGATCACAGCCTGGGAAGCAAAGCTCTTAGACAGGGGGCAGTGGAGCAGATGGCCATGTTCTGGGTTCTAGCAGGGGTATGAGTGAACTACCCCAGGGACACAGAGGAGAGGCAGTGATAAACAGAAACATTTCATAGAGGAAGGAGACATTTCTGTTGAGTTTGTGATGAGGAGGACAGGTTATCTTGGCACAGATAATTACCTGAGGGTCGCTACAATTTGAGAGCTCTTGGTTGTTTAGAAGTGAAAGATGTGTGATTCTGGTGTGGTCTCTATGGTCAGCCAAGAGATGCAGTTGAACACCGCTTCCATAATGCATATTTTTTGGTTTTGGGGGGGTTTCTTAAGTTGGGTTTCTGACCCTTCCCTCTGAAATGGTCACTTTCCCTAATATGAAAAATATGACATAATATTTAGAGTCTCTTGGGAAAACCCCACTTATCTATTCACACTCAGCTAAAGCATCTTGATTACCTCTATGTTAGTTTCCCTGGAAGGATCCATATGCACCTCTATCATACTTCTGTCTGCTTTATGCCTGGGTGTAAATTACCTCATGAGTGCAAGAGCCCTGACTTCCTCTTCTTCTTTCTCTCACACCGCAAATCTGATGCATGTGCAAATCTTTGCAGCTTCACTTTTAAAATATGTTCCAAATCCAACCATCTATTATCACCACCACATTTTACCTTGTACCACTTTTATTGCAATAACCTTCTAATGGGTCTGGCTTGATTCTGTCCTGATTGCCACTGAGCCTATTGCCAAGATTGCAGCCAGAAGGACCCTTTAAAAATGCAACTCGGTTCTTGTCTGTCTTCTACTTAAAGCCTTAAATTTGAGTTCCATTTACTTGGAAAGATATAAGTCCCTACAGTGGCCTACAAGATCCTTTATGATCAGGTCTGCTATTCCTGGCTGACATCATCTTCTACTATTTTCTTCTCAGTTCAAGCCACACCAGGTCCAGCAGCCTTGCGGTTTTTCAGGCATGCCAGGCAGTCTCCCTGGTCGCAGACCACACATGCATGCTCCTTCTTTCTTCCTCAGGGCACCTTTCTCATCCCCTCCTCCAGATCTTTTCTCGAATGTCACAGCCAGACCTTCACAGATAGCCTACTTAAAGCATCAAGCTCTTTAACATCACCTATCCTTTCCTATTCTCCTGCTTTTGTAGCATTGCACCATATATTTTCCTTTATTTATTGTATATCTCTTTATTTCTCTACCCCCTGATGATCAGCTCCGCCTAAAGGCAAGAATTTTGAGCGTTTTATTTGATGATATATTTCCAGTGCCTTCCTGGCACATAATAGATGTCCAATAAATATTTGTCAAATCAACGAGCAAATTGATAAGCAAATTATTTGAATACCAACTGCCTAGCATGTTGCATACACTCAATGTAACTGATGGAGTAAATTAATCAAACAATGTCTTCAGATAAGTTGAAATGACATTTTTCCTGGTGTTGTCTTGTCTCTAGATTCCCTTCTCAAGTTTCCAGGTCCCCAATTTCATTTTCAGTTTTTTATGGAGGCGTTTTTTTCACATCTACTGTGTCTTCTCCATTAGGAAGAATAAAGAGTCAATGGGTATTCAGCAACTAGGAATCATATTCCATCTGGCAAGGTCCAGTTCTTTTTAGGATGTTCTGTCAATCTTAGTGACACATAGCCAGGCAATGACACAATTCTTTATTATGACTTGGCAAAATATCTTTCTGGACATTCATCTGTATGCAAAAGCAGCTATGCTTTTTGGATTATGGGGCCTTACGGTAAGGGCAGTGTGGAATAAAACTGATAATGAATTCATCAACCCAACACATACATCGAGTATATTTGAAAACAAATAGATTTCCATACAAATAGATAAACAAAATCCGTCTCCATTCAATGCTCATGAGATCCGTGGAAAATATGACATTAAAGAGAGAAAGTAACATGAACAAAAAACTATCGTTTGTAATAAACTTTTTTGTGCATTGTTTCATTTGGGCTTCATAACTGTCCTATGAAGGGAATATTATTATCCCCATGGTGGTTGTCTATATTAATGTTCCCAATTCTGGATTGCTTTCTCTGTAAGAGGGTTAGAATCTGCTTACTTCTCTGTGACTTGCACTATCTCTCTGGGAAAAGCATAACATCGCTGCCTCCAGGGCAAAGGGAACATGAGCAGAAGGGAACATATTTGGGACTGGAGCAAAAGTTTAAGAGTCGACACATGGCTTTGCCATTATGCTTTATTCCTTCAGCATAAAACCAGGATAGCTATTGAATGATCTTTCATCCTGGGACCAAGAATGGGGAATCCACATGGAAAAGGCACACAGAACAATACCTGAGAGCTGACCCATAACCAAAATATAATATAAGCAAGAAATAAATCTTTGTTGCTGTAAGGCACCAAGATTTGGGGGAAGGGGCTATTTGTTGCTGTAGCACAACGAGTTTAAACTGACTATCATGCCCTTTTACAGATGAGAAACCTAAGGCTTAATGAGATGAGTGAGTTTCTCTAGGCTGTTTACCTAATAAAAGAAATAATCAGGATTTAAACCCAGGATGTCTCAACTGCTAACCCATATTCATTCTACTAGATCATTCTGGTTTAAGAAAATGGCTTTTGCTGCATGTGTCTTGGAGTAATCTGGGGAACTGAGTAGTATCAGACTCCAGGCTGGCGTGTTTTTCAGCAGCAAAAGCCCTTTCCTTTCTGAGTCCCTGCCAAGTCGGAAGAGGGTTCCGAATTTCACAGATATTTAGGACAACAGAATTGGCTCAAGATAGCTGTTTTCACAAACTGGTCTCTGGAAGCCATCCCAGCCTAGGGCAAAATATGAAATTTAATCACAGTGGGAATCTAGCCAACCCCACAGAGCCCCCATCGACTGCTCTTCTTGTTTCTTTTTAGGACTCAGTTGTTTTTCAGAAACCCTTGGAGGAGCCCAGAAGTGATGTAAAGAGAAAGGATCCAAATATTAGCTTGTTCAGTTCTTTTGTTCTCTTAGACCTACTGTGGTGTCCTTCTGAAGACAGAAAGGACCAGGAACACACACGTGTACTACTTCTTCATTTGGGGCACAGTTCAGAGCACAACATTTAGCTCTCAGGAGCTAAAATCTTGGTTGTATCAGGTAAAAAAGGAAATAAACAGTCCATGTCCAGGCAACCTGCCGGTCTGACATTGTTCGCAAGAATTCTGCAAAATGAGTACCTTTGGGCACTTCTCTTACAGGGTGAAGCGGTGGTGGCTGGATCCTGCTCAGGAGGCAGCAGGAGAGAACGGGGAAGTGAGTTTAGAAGGCCACTGCCTTTCTGTTAGACACCCCCAGCACCATGGGCAAAGAAGCACAAGAGGAATTCAGCTCAGTCTGAGCATGGCTATTAATCCAGACACTACAGAGGAATATGCAAAGGAAGTCTTACCTATTTACAAACATTTACCTAGTATTTAGCATGTACCAGACACTTTCCTAAGCACTTAGTAAATAGTAACTTATTTAATGCCAACTACCTGAGTAGAAACACTTATTATCCTTATATTACAGATGAAGAAATTGAAGCACAGGGAGGTTAAGAGTGTTAATTAGGGAGCTTTCCATTGCTAGGACAAAATGCCTCACATACACAATTTAAAGGATGAAACAGCTTATTTTTGGCTCATGGTTTCCGAGGTTGCAGTCCATAATCAGCTGAGTCCAAGGCAGAAACATCATGATGGAAGAGCTGGTGGAGGAAAGTTGTTCAATTCATGGCATCTGGGCGACAGAGAGCAGAGGCAGAGATGGAGAGGAAAGGGGCCAGAAAGCAGATATAGTCCCCAAGGACATGTCTCTATGACCCTCAGAGACGTATCCAGAAGTGTATTTTAGTAACCTCTTAGGTATCTGTCAAGCCAATCAAGTTGATATTTAAGACTAACCACCACATCAAGTAACTTGGCTAAAGCTTAAGAGCTAGAAATGTAGAAAGTAAGATCAGATCCCAGCTATCAGTCTCTAGAGTCCATGCTCTGTGTCTGTGCCATGATTCTTCTAAGATATTGCATTAGTCGCTTTCCCATCACTGGGACAAAATACTTGACATCTGTAACTTAAAGGGGTGAAGGGTTTAATTTGGCTTAGTTTCTAGGGATTCAGTCCATGGTTGGCTGGCTTCAAGACAGGAAATGAAGGAAGAAGGAAGGCAGGAAGGAAGGAAGCAAGCAAGGAAGGCAGGAAGGAAGGAAGCAAGGAAGGCAGGCAGGCAGGCAGGCAGGCAGGCACCATCTAGTTTTCACCTCTCCATCATCTAATCCAGGGTTAACTATTAAAAGATTTGAAGTGCTGTTTCTCCTAGGGATGTTTAGAGATACTTTCGAAAAGTTACCCAGAGACACTCTAAAAAAGAATTTTAGAAGCTGATGAGGGTTTTAACTCCTCTGGTCCTTTCTTTGGAAATACTTTCCTCCTGGTTTTCTAGATCCCTTAATTATTGCTGAACAACATTAACACACACACACACACACACACACACACACACACACACACACACCCTTATGGAACACTGTTTGCTTAACCATCTAAGCCACTGGACTTCACGTTCTGCAATCATTTCTTGCCCTACAAAGAATCAGGGATGAGATTCAAGAAGGCCATCACTCCAACTTCCCTTTGTTAGTGGCGGCAGTGATGTGCACAGCTCCCCTCTCTTCCCTGGCTATGAGGATTTCACTTAGCTACATGAGAAATGTCCCAGGACTTAAGGATGCAGTGGTGCAAATAGACCCGTTCCACTATCCTGTCTACAGATGCTTAATTTGGGGCCCTGTGCATTGGTGAGTCTTCAGTGTCCCTTTAACCCTGCAGCCTTCTCACTTTACTATACTGTGTCTTCACACCTTCATGTGGTTTTTTTCCTGTTCTTTCTTGCGTGCGACATTTAAAATGGAGAATAGCACTTTGGTTCAGAGTGCTAGAATTGGCGTTCGAGAGAACCACTCGGAGAGCCAGTTCCTAGGTATGAGTCTTAAACTTGTCTTACCCACACCGAACCTCAGTTCTCCCACATATAAAATAATAACAAAAAACCCCTACACTGTAGAAATTTTGGAGGAATCAGTGAAATAATATATCTAAAGCACTTGGCACAGAACAGCACATGGTGAGTACCCAATAAACAGTGATTATTGTTCTAGTCCCTCACTCTTTGTCCACACTCCATTCTAGCTCACCAAATAGCAACATTATACTCGTGATTTCACATGATTTCACTCATTTCCTGAATCAGGAATAGCCCTCCCTTGTTAACCTCCATTTGCAAAGTAATTCAAAACCCTGACATTAAAAATTAAAATATAAACAGTCCAGTGCCTGATTTAATGGACAATTAAAATTAAATTAACAGTAAGTGATGAGCTAATTTTGTTATTGTAACCACATTAGCTTCATGCTTGAAGGAGTATGAAAAGGGGGAAATAGACCCCTTAAAATTAAAAAAAGTACAGGCAAGAAAAAATTTAAACTCATATATCATAGTCTCGACAGACTTGCTTTTCGGAGCCAATCACTCTGATATTCATGCAAACATGTTTATATGCCAAAATAATGAGGATTAATGATCTGGTAGAAAGTAAAAGAATACTAAAGTAGTATTTGATTGCAAGATAAAGGGCAAATAGCTCAGTAAAAATCTCCGGGTCATTTTACTATATGTTGCTTTGCAGTCTGTGGAATAACCAAGGCTTTTCATACTTGTCTTTGAACATACAGATCTGCCAGAAGGGCTAATTGCAGATCTCCAGGCGGACATTCCTAGTTGGGATCCTCAGAAAAGTAAACCAGGCGAGATGTGCGGCACCCTGGAGAATGCTCCAAAGAATGTTGGTGATGGAAGAACCATGCTTCCAAAGCCGCAGATCTCAGGCAAGCTCAGTGGTAATCTGCAATCCTTGACCCTGGGAGGCTGAACGGGAAGTTCAAGGCCAGCCTGGGCCACACAGTGAGCTCCAGACCAGGGTGGGCTACAAAGTGAGAACTTGTCCCAAGAAAGAAAGTCACAAGGAAAGTCTTTTTTCTAGAAATCTTCTATTCTGTGGTTCTCCACATCACACCCATCCCCTCCCAACCCCCGGGGCCTATTGCTCTTGTCAATTTATTATCATTGTATTT
>PVJO010028983.1:0-17419 GCA_004026905.1 Hystrix cristata
GTAGGGCGAAAAATCACAAACTGGGAGAAAATTTTTGTCAGCTGTCCCTCAGACAAAGGTCTAACATCCAGAATATATAAAGAACTCAAAAAGATCAAACCCCCCAAATTTAAAGACCCTATCCAAAAATGGGCATCTGAAATGAATAAACATTTCTCAGATGAAGAAATAAAAATGGCAAATAAATATATGAAAAAATTAGTAGATTTTAAATTGTGCTGGATGTTGGTTACAACTAGCAAAGCACACTGCATGTTATTATCAGCTGAAGTCCACGTTTTGATCCTTACATTTTACCTAATGGCCTTTTGTGACCCCGACTCCAAACTAGGACACCATCATCCCCGAGTCACCGGCCTCCTCAGGCTCCTCTTGGCTGTGACAGTCTCGCTGTTCAGGCCGCCCTTGTTTTAGGGGCCTTAACTCTTTTTAGGGACACTGGTCCAGGGTCTGCGTGCACATTCTTCAATCTGGATCCATCTGACGCCTCCCTCTTGACTGGGCTGGAGCTGCACGCCTTTGGGAGAAGACTGCCGACATGAAATGCCATCTTCATGGCATCGTAGCAGGGACTCATCCCTGGGGAGTCAGGCGTGACCCGCCGGCAGAGGTGGCGATGTCGGCTCCCCCCCGCCCTGACTCTGTGCCCCACACTGTGCTCCTCAGACAGAATCACTTGGAGGCCCGCACAGAAGAGAGGAGTCAGGCTCTCCAAAAATTTTCTGAATGGGAAATTTGTTCTTTTTTCCATTTACTTATTAATTCAATAAATCATTTCTATATGTCAGTTTAGACCCGGGGGGCACATGCACACATATATATTTATTTTATTCATATAATTATTTTAAGCTCTGGGCTACAATCCAGCATCATGTCCTGGCTGAAATTGTCCCAGCCATGAGGCCCTCTGTTAGCAGGTGCATGTGTCCTGATGCCGGTACCCGCACCGTGTCTTTTGTTTGTTTTGAGCATGTCTCTGACGGTTTGTATACAGCTGTCCCCCAAGAGCCTCCTGCGCTCATAGGTGGGGTTTTTGGAGGATGACTGGATTCTGGGGGCTAGCGCTGACTGGCCCTGCGGAGGTGGGTCTGACTGGAAGAAGTGGGTCCCTGTGACCTGGGGGGGTTCATCTGCCTCCTGAGCTCCTCCTCATGTCTCTCTGTCTCTCTCCACTTCCTGTCTGCCATGCTGCGAGCAGCCCCCTCCAGCCAGGCTCCTCTGCGTGGGTCTTGGAGCCAGCCAACTGTGGACGGAAACCCTACGAGCTAAGCCAAATAAACCGTTTCTCACCCTCTGAGTTGCAAGTGTTGGGTGTTGCATCCTGAATGAAAGGTGTTACAGACACTGACTGCCACCAGATTTTGCTCCTGGCTGAGGCCAGATGTGCGGTGGGTACATTGGCCTCAGAATCTCCTGGGCCTTTTCCTGCTGCCAGGACAATCGATATCATTATTGTTATTATTATATATTAATACACTCTTCAAACATGCACAAATTAGAAGATAGTTTAGTAAGCCCACACACCCATCACCGATTTCTGGAACTCCTTTCGTTAATCACGTTGAATTTATAATCTCATTGCCGCCCTTACCCTGCAGTGTGTGAAAACAGATCCCAGATAAATATCACCTTATCTACAAACGCTTCAGCGTATTTCTTTAACAGGTGTGATTTGAAGACATCACCATAATAGCATCTTCACATCCAACAAAATTATTCTATACCCAGTCTGTGTACAAATTCTTACTTTTCCAGGAAAAACAAAAACTAAAAACAAAAACGAAGCCATCTTTTTAGAATTGGTTTGTTGGGATTAGGTCTCCACGGCTTTCCAGGTCACGTTGGTTAGCCGGTTTCTTTCCGTCACGGCTCCTCTTCTCGTTCTCTCTCCCCAGTGCACGGGCAGCTGTAGCTCACGGAACCGGGAGATTTAACTGGAGCAAAGTAACAGTGCTGCCACGGCGAGGGCTTCCTCAAGAAGCCTTTCTTCCAGCTCAGGCAGAGTCCAGCTCGGGGTGCTGTGTGGCTTGACTGTGACAGGCTGGGGCGCTGGGGAGGTCTCGGGTGGACCCAGTACCTGTGGTCTCACCCAACCTTCTCAAGTTTCTCTTGAACTTTTCCCAGAGTGGTTTCAATGGGCCAGTGACAAGTGGCTGTGTCCGTTAGCACATTCCAAGCTGCAGAGTGGTGACTTCTAATTCTGGCACTTAATAACTAGGTTCTTTTAGTAGCGATCTCCCACCATTGGCCAGGTGCAGTAGCATGCAGTTGCAGTCCCAGCTGCTTGAGAGGCTGAGGCAGGAGGGTCACAAGTTGGGGGACAACCTGGGCAACTTAGCAAAAGACCTCGTCTTAAAATAAAAGTTTAAAGAGCAGCTGGGGTTGTAGCGCAAGAGTAGGAGTATTTGCCGAGCGTGTGGGAGGCCTTGAGTTTGATTCCTAATACCAAAGAAAAAAAATTCTACAATCAACTGTACAGAATTTGGAAGTGGAACAAATGCTTCTTCTGCCATATTTACCCATTTTCAAAATAATAAGCGGCCTTAGCAACTCTGAGAATCCCCAGTGATTTTCTTTCAGATCATTATGGACATAGACACTGACGTGGGCTTTGTGCTTAGTCAGAGGCAGAAGTTGTTTATCTAATTCAAGCTTGTGATGCTCGTGGAGCGCCCCTGGATTTGGGGGCCCTGTGGGCAGAGTCCTTGACATGCCCCGCTGCTTTCCACCCACTTGGGACATCCTCAGTTTATGTTTCTTGGTGGATTTAGACCACGGCTGTTTAGCGGGGAATGGCATTGAGAAGCCACGTCTGTGGGTGGTTGGTTGTTGAGCGCCGCTAGACGTTGCTGCCTTTACCTGTCCTCCCAGCAGACAGAGCTGGGAGTGTCTGTTTCACGAAAATGAGAAAATAAATCATGAGTTCCTAGTGGTATTTCTAAGTCAAATTTAAGATGATAGAGTTCTTACTGATGTAGTTGATTTTGCATGTACACCTCTTTTGTCCTACACTAAAAACTTTGTTCTTAACTGCATCAATTTAATCGTCTATTTGTTTAATAATTCAACAATTATTTGCAAAATTACATATCTCATTATGCATATAAACATTTCAAAATAGCGCCAACATTTTTAAAAACTATACTTTTGGACTTTAAAATTCTTTTGTGTGTATATGTGTGTGTGAGAAAGAGAGGAACAGAGAGAGAGACAGAGAGAGAGAGATAGAGAGAGAGACAGAGAGACAGAGAGAGACAGGGAGAGCGAGAGAGAGGGAAATGTGATGCTCTAAATGTCCTGTATTTCGGGATCCCTAGAAACACATCTATTCTTCCTATCTATGTCACTAAGTTGACATACAGTTTGGCCATCATCTTGTTTAGCTTACAAATGGTAATTTTCAGGTTGTGGTGCGGAGAGCAGGCGCATTTCCTGTCACCGGCTCCTGTCCCTGAGCGGTGTTTCCGGCCCGGCAGCGTCCCGGGTCCGCCCGACGCTGTCACTGTGACCAGCCCTCGCTGCGCTGGAGCACGATGCCGGGTGGGATGAGACCAGCAAGGCGTGCATGAGAGTGGGTTGAGGAGAGCCCGGGACAGAGCCGCTGTGTTCTTGGGCTGCACAGACCCAGCCCAGCTGAGAGCCTGATCTGACTTGTATGTCCACTCAGAGGCCAAGGCCAGTCACCTTTCCCTGGCATTACAGAGTGACCTGCCGCCTGCCTGGGAGCTGGCCAGTGCCCCACCTCCATCCAGATGTCCTGCTTTCTCAGGAGCTCAGCGGCGCTGGTGGATCTCAGACCTCCTCCTCAGCCTGGTGCAGCACTATGGGCCTGTATGTGTTCTCGCCCCAAAACCCTCCGCCTGAGGCCAGGCTTGTGACACGATCAACCCTGCCCTTGTGCCTTCTCCTCCTCGCCCTGCGCATGGAGATTCAGTGGCCTGGAGTTGGCGGGATGAAAGAACACGTGTCCACCCGCTCCTTCTGGCCCATTTCCTGCTCTGCTGTCAAGCACCAGATGCTGTTCTGTCTGTGGACCACAGAAATCTTATGAATTCAACCAAATTCCAGCACCAGGTCTGAGACTCCTCGTCGTCCTCGGTCACTCAGATGAGGTCCACAGACAACCTCCGTCCTGCTGTGCTCAGACACTCTTCAAGCGTCTGGAGTGGCCTCATAGAGACCTGGCATAGCTGGCCGGCGGCGGAGGGCAACGGAGTGCCTTTCACCCTGAGCAGAAGCCATATTGCTTCCTGTAGTTTAGACTCCCTCAGGCATTTTGCCAGACACACAAATCTCAGGCGATGGTAGTCCTCTGAATGTCCCAACTTCACATGAGTCACATCGCTGGAGAATGCCCACAGGTCTCCCCTGAGGGCAGCTTCACTTGGCACAGGGAGGAGACATCCATCATCTCTTATTGTCAGACTTCTCCTCTGGTCCAAGCTCGAGAAATACATTTCAGCAAAGCGCTGTCCAGTAAATGGATGACGTTGCTGTGTGTTAAATTTATGGCTCAATTACAATCAATCTTATGCTATCAGCTTCCAGTGTCCATATAATTAATATAAACAAAGTAGTGAACCATCGCTTCCAATGCCGCAGTGTTTCATGCTGGGAAAATGGGATCAATGCTTGCTCCCTAAGTAACTGGCACTAGCATATGATTTTAGATTGTCTAGGTAGGCATAACGGTAAAGAGAATTATTCCTTTGAGAATAATGTATTCCAGTTTCATGACATTCACCTTGCTTAAATTAACAGTTCAGATCACTGTCTTTTTGCTACCTCCCTGGCAGATTAATTGGGTTTGCAGAATTAAACCTGTGGAGGTCAGCTGATACAGTGTCCACCAATTGTATGGAAAGAGAGCATGGTGGCCAGGTGAGCTGTGTCGCTGAGCATCGACAGGTCAAAGTGACTGTATGTGCATAGCTGTGACACTCTGGGGCCATTTTAGGTTAGCATCTGTGTTTCGCTGAACATCTGTCATGATAAATCATTAAAGCAGAACCTTGAGAATATTTTCCCTTTTAAACCAAAAGAACTCTGCTTTAAATCAATTAAACACATTTCCCTTATCATAACAAGGCCATTCATTAAGGCCAAACAGATCACATGGAGTGACTGTGGTGTCCTGGACCAGATACACTGCTAGGCTAAGCTGTTCGCCATTTATGGTCCCTGGCACAGCAGGACTCGCTGAAGATATTGCACGCTAAGTTCTTCATTGAAAACTTTATTAAACGTCTTTTGTTTGCCAGAGAGACATCTGTAATTCCACATTAATATATTAGACATTTTAAAATCCTGGAAACACACTCAGCTGCTTTGTAGAAATTTCAGTATGTGCTCAAAGGATTATCACGGATCTACTGGGGGTATTATTATGTATATTCTTCTGCTTGTCCCGCAAAAGACTGAGGCTTGCACAAAATCCTTATATATAAAAATAACAGAGCTGGAGTATTCGGGCAAAGCTGGAGATTCTGAGATAATAGGTGCCACCTTGATGCTTCACCCTGAGAGTTCTTCTCAAAATGTATTTCCTCCTGAAATCAGGGTGCTCGTATAAGGAGGTTGACTAGGTTCACACTGCTTTGGACTAGGAGAATGTTTATCGCACGAAATCAAACAAGTTAGACATAGCATAATTGCATGAAAATGGAAGCCATATAAAAACGGGCACCGAATATTAACATATAAAGTCACGTATTAACATTTCGAATGTGCAAAGAATATAAACTAAGAAAACAACACGTCTCAGAATTTAGATTGAAGCACAGTTTATAAACTCACTGCACATGGGCGACCATCATACAACATTTTCACACTTGCTAACCAGGAAAAGCCTGGTTCAGTGATGAGAATCAAATGTCCCCTGTAAGAATCCAAAGGTAAGAATGCGAGGACACATGGGGGGGACCACACGCCCCTTCAACACCGCAGGTGGATGGAGGAGAGGGTGTCACCCTGTGCTTCGAGCTCTAAATTAGTGAACATTTATCTCTTGATCTACCCCAAGCAAGATCACAGTGTGTGCACAGGGTTTCATATTATGGTGTTTTGAGGGGAGGGAAAAAAAAGAACAGCCTAAATCTTTAATGAGAGGATATTATGTAGATAAATTTTGGTATAGTCATATAGTAGGGTAACAGGCAACTACTAAAATAGCTTATAGAAATTGCTTTCTTGACATGAAAAGATGTTGATTGCATATTTCCCTGGAAAATTAAATTATAAAACAGGTCTGAGGCACAAAACTATTTTTAAATAAATTATAACATCAAGCTTATTAACAAGTCTAAAAGTGTGCACCATGTCAGTACAGGCTCAAGGATAGATTATTTTTCTCCGTTTGACTTTTAAGTATCTCTTTTCTCCTCTTTCTATTCTCTCCTCTCTCTCTCTCTCTCACACATACTCATAGACAATTATTACTTTTCAATATAAAAAAATAAAAGTTGTGTATTTGAAAAACAGGATACATGCATCAAAATAAGGAGTATCTGTTAGTGACACTTTAGGAAACAAACATGTAATGATTGTTATAAAACTCTTGTTTCTCTTCACTAGCATCTTAGTGACTTTTCATCTTGCTTTGTCATCACTGGTACAAAATACCTGACACCAACAACATGAAGGAGGAGAGGTTTATTAGGGTTCACAGTTTCTGTCTGTGATTGGCTGCCTCTAAAGCAAAAACGACCAGGCAGGGCCCAGTGGAGCAAAGGTGTTCACTCACGGCACCCAAGAGGCAGACAGAGAAAGGAGGAGCTGAGGATGAGAATATACCCTGCTGAGTGTCAACCCTAGTGACCCAACTCCAACCAGGCCCCACCTCCAAAGAGACTTCAAGAAGTCCATGAGACTTCAAGAAGTCCATGAGACTTCTTGGAGGACATTTCAGATCAAAACTATAACATTCTGCCCCTGACCCTCGAAAGGTTCATGTCCATCTCATTAGGCAAAGTGCCTTTAGTCCATCACTAAAAGTTGCCAAATTCTTAATAGTCTCAGCATTACTGAAAAGTCCAAGTCCAAAATGTCCTCTGAGACTTAAGGCAAAGCCTTAGTTGTAAGCACCTGTAAAAATCAAGAGGAAAGTGTAATGCTTACAACACACAACAGCATAAGATAAACATTCCCATTCCAAAGGAGAAAATAGAGAGATAGAAAGGAATGGGACCAGAGCAAGACCAAAACAAAGCAGAACAAATGTTAAATCTTGAAGCTCCATGCCCAGCACTCAGAGGAGGGTGTGGTGAGACGTGAGCTCCAAAAGGCATGAGTGGCTTCTCTCCTACAGCATTGCCAGTTGCAGCCCTCAGGGCCTCTCTTTTGAGCTGGCTGTGATCACAGGCCTGCAGTTTTCCTTAGACAAGGTTCTATGTTCCTGGCTTCTCCAATTTCCTGGGGTCTCCAGTGCACTTTTGGCTTCACTCTCACAGCTTCACATACTGTCTTCTGCCTGGCTTCATAGACCTTCTTCTGAAATCTGAGTAGACGCATCTATGACCTCATGACTCTTGTATTTTGCATGAATGTAAAACTAGCACCACAGAGATGATATCAAGGTCTGCTGCTATCTCAAGCACAACCAGATCCCCTCAGTAATGGCTTCAGAGGCCTCCGAGGTCTGAGATGGCTGAGCCTGTGAGATGACTCCTGGGGAACCAAGTTTGTAGGTTTCCCTTCTTGAGCTGGGAGCTCAGGGCCTGCCTTCTCAAATGAAAATTCAAGGTTTCGCACCCTTGAGCCTATAAAGGGTGCTGTCTTGACGATTCCTGGTATGCCTTAAAGCCATATTTTCTATTGTCTTGATGAAAAGTACTTGGCTTTTTTTTAATGCTAATTTTTTCAGCAACCATGTTCTCAACAGACCCAACATTGCAGATGATTTCTTTCTGATGAAACAGCAACTCTGTACACCTGCTTTTTGCTCCTGATTTTCACTGTAGATCTGGGTAAGAGCAGCCGGCAGTATCCATGGCACAACCTGAACATTGATTGGGCTGCCTTGAAATGTCCTCTGCCAGATAAGTTAGTCTACCACCATTAATCTCAGTGTCCTGCAATGTTTCAGAACATAGATAGTCAAAATGTAGGTATTTTTGGCCAGAGTATAATGCACATGATTTTGAGTCCAAATCCCAATTGAGTTTTTGTTCCCAGCTGAAAATGCTTGAACTTGGCCTTTATTATCTGCGTTGCTGTCAGCATTCTGGTCTTCAGAGCTGTGACTAGATTCTCCTATTAAGCTCAGCTTACAGCATTCTAAAGCTTTTCTACTAGCATCTGCAAAACTTTCCAAACTCCCTCACAAACCAGTTTCAAAGATTTGAAATCTGCATAGTCAGGTATACTGATAGCAGCTATCCCACTTCTGATACCAATTTCTGTCCTACTTTGCTTTAGTAGCTTTCTGTCTTAGCTACTTAATTACTGAAACAAATTATGTGAAACCCACAATTTAAAGGAGGAGAGGTTTATTTTGCCTCAGGATTTCATTCCATGCTTAGATGGCTTCAAGGCAAAAGCAGCATGATGAAGGATGAGCTAGAGGAAAGGTGTCCCTCCTATGGCAGCCAGGAAGCAGGAAGAGATGGGAGGAGCTGGGAACCCTCCCTTCGCCCTGGCGACCCACCCTTATGCCCAGGGCCTACCTCCACAAATAAGACTTCTGAGAGGACACTTCAGATCTAAACCATAACAACTAGGATCATGTTTTATACAGGAAAAATGATCAGTTTTCATCAGTCTTGAAAAGGTGACATCTCAATATTGCTTCCCTGTTTCTAGCAAGATCTCTACCTGCAGAATAATCTGTATGTATGTGTGTGTGTTTGTGTGTGTGTGTCCTTATAGCTGATATGAACCTAAAGCCACTTTGTAACCTGATTGACAATTATAAATTGCAGTGTTGAAGCCATCAGTAAGATTCCATTGATAAGATCTGCATATAAGCTGTCATTAAAAATATGGTATATGCTTTAATTTTTAAAAATTATTACAATAAAAGACATTGCCATGAATCTCCTTCAAAATACTACCTTGCTTCACACACTCTGTGTCATCATTCTTGCCACTTCCTGCAGCAATTCGGGAAGCCCTCTTTCATGAGCCTTTAGTTGCACTGTCGGGCCCCCTCGAAGTCCTGAATTGATTCAAATGTTTAATTTTCATGGGCGTTTTGACTTTGGGGAAGAGCCAGAGGTTGCACTGTGCCAGATTCAGTGGATAACGTGGATGAGGACTCACTGCCAT
Organism: Hystrix cristata; assembly: GCA_004026905.1. NCBI lineage: Eukaryota > Metazoa > Chordata > Mammalia > Rodentia > Hystricidae > Hystrix > Hystrix cristata. Next base: position 9,265 of record PVJO010028983.1, read on the forward strand.
GTTTCTGTGAACCTGTCTTTACATTGGACATAACTTGGCAGCAGCTTCCACTGTATCTTCTGTCACACCTTGTAAAGAATTTCCAGAACGTCTTCAGAAACTGGCAACAGTGATGCGATAAGTACGTTTGAGATGAGGGGACCACTTTGAGGAGGATTAATGGCAATGTGTCTTTTACTGTTACATTTTTAAAAAATTTAAATGTTCACTGTATTTTTATCACCCCTTGTTTTCCTCAGAAAAGTAGCATGCAATCATATAAGTCAGTTTTGAAGTAAGCCACAAATTCATTGTTTTGAAGAGTTAACACAAAGGTCTTATCTGTCATTATTTTAAAACACACACACACATTTCATTATTTGCTATCTTTCAGATCATGCCAAGTGGATGAAAATTATTCCACCCACACAGTTTTGAAAATAGTATAGCAGTAATTCAACATCGGGGACCTGGGAATGTAACAAACCAATCAAGGTGCGTCTGTCTTGGATAAAAGACAAAGCCACTCACATCAGCTTCTCTTCACGGGCCACAAGTTCCTCACGACATCTGTCACACCTACAGCCTCCCTGATCCCGTAAAGACCCTGGAAGGAAGCTGTGTTAGTCTCGATAGCTGAGGCCTGGGACTTCTCACTGGCTTGCTCGATTTCCTATTCTACTAAGTACAGAACCCAGGAAGGGCTGACTCCACTGTCTCGTGCTTCATGCTACCATTGCTGGTGGGGATGAGGAAAACACAATTAGAACAATCCGATTGCCTACTCGCGTGTCTCTTGAGGAGGGAAGTCTTTTTAGGAAAAAGGTTCTGCTTTCCTTAGTGTTAAAAACATCCACAGGCAAATGACAGAGTAGGCACATTCCACAAATGTATTTAAATTTCGTATGTTTCCATTTTCTAAAGAGACTGAGAAGCAGTCAATTATTTATTATCTACACAATATTCTACCAGTACCCATAATCAAGAGAATTATTTGTTACACACACAAAATTGTACTGCTACCTATAATCAAGGCAGTAGGTTTTTAGCAGGCTGACAAGTGATTATATTTTGCAATAAGTAAATCCTCTGGGGCCCTATAGAACCAAGCTTAGCTATTCCCCTGCTCTTTTACTTAAAATATTCTTCCTTGGATGGTGTAGATGCATGTGGCATCATTTCAGTTGATGGTGAGCTTGCAGTGGTCGTCTGTGGGCTTTCGCCAGCAGATGAGCAGCAAAGCAGGACCCAGGTGGGCTTCTGGTCCTGACTCAGAGGGACGGAGCCAGCAGGAGAGGCCGGGTCAGCCTCACTGAGAGGAGAGGAGGCTGAAGAGATGGTTCTGGTGGCAGATCCTCTAGGACATGCTGCCTGGGCCAAGGCAGGGACGACATCTACGTGGCAGACGTCCCCCAAGCAGGAGGAAGACTCAGTAGTGGCGACAACACCCAGGGAGGCGTCAGTGCGGGAGCCAGGTGGGATGTGTAGACATGGGCTGAAGTGCTGAGTCTTGGCACACAGCACAGACACCCAAGAGGCTAAACAGCAAACAGCAGATACGACAGTGAGAAAGATGGGGTCCTGGGACACGGCCGGTGCTGTTGAAGGAGGGATTCCCAGCAGGGATGATCAGCGGCCCTGAGACCCAGAAGGACAGACATCTCAGGGCTCGCTGCCAGGCCCCCATGCCTTCTGCTCCTGGCTCTCACCAGGGTCTGCGGGCTGTTCACTCCTCTTCCTCAGCATCTGTGGGCATCCGGCTCCCAGCACGGTGACTCGGTCTCCAGGGTGCCTCGGAGGTGGCCTGTCCCCGATGTCCCCCTGGGCTCACTGCCTGGGCAGTGGCCATCCCCACCGTGGTTCTCTGCCTCCCCCCGGCATCTGCACACCATGCAGGCCCTCTGGGTCCATCCCAAGCACCTTTCTCCTGGCAGTTTGGACCCTCTGTCCACCCTGCAGGGGCAGCAAGTGTGCCAACGTGATCTTGAACTTGGCAGTGAAACAAGCCTAGTTCCAATCCTGGTTAGGCCTGTGTGCTGTGGACCCTGAAGCACGTCATTTGCCTTCTCTTAACTCCACTCCTCTTTCCATGGAAGTAACGAATGATGCGCGTGGTGATGTGGTGAGGAAGAGATGTGGCAGTGAAGGCGAAAACCTTGCTTTCTTCCCTGTGGAGCCCATCAAACATTCCATCCTTCTTCTCCTTTCCTTATCTGTTTGACCCAAGACAGAAGTCCAGATGGATTTTTGACTGTGGGAAAATGATAAATAAATTTTCACATTGTGCAGAGCAATGCCGAAATCTGTAGACACAGTTCATAGTTTCTGAGTAAAACTTCCAGAAAGGTGATGCAAAAGCTGGTGCAACAGCTGCAGCACCATTAGAATGAGGCTCAGCACTGATGCAGTGTGACCACTGGAAGACAACAGTCTCTTTCATCATGAAAATTTGAGCCCCCTCACAAGATAAGGAATGAAAGAAAAAAGAAAAAAGGAAGGAAGAAGAAAGAAAGAAAGAAAGGAAGGAAGAAAGAAAGAAAGAAAGAAAGAAAGAAAGAAAGAAAGAAAGAAAGAAAGAAAGAAGGAAGGAAGGAAGGAAGGAAAAGGAAAGGAGCCCTTAGTACCTCACACATTTTTACATTTTAAAATCACACCCACATCAGTGGGTAGACATTTCTTTGTATTAAATACTATCGGTTTAGCTCAACCCAGTTTTCTGCAAGAACAAATAACCATCTCTAAATACCCATTGGCTGGGAGTGGAGATTATGTTCCCTGTATTGAATATAAATCCAATTATGAAGTTTGGAGAAAAATAACAGAATTATATTTTCCTTTCAAAGCACAAAGTGAGACAAACTGCATAGATTAGCCTCATGTTTAGATGAAGCACTCACCAGGAAGCACACATTCATTTACAGTCTGAATGAGATTTGCATCTCTCCCCTTCCTCTCTCTGCTCCCCTAACAACCCTTTATTGCTCAAAGAATCTTCAGAAATCAAGGCCTCTAGGTCTCAATCCTTGCTCACTGCACAGACCATGTACCTGCCTGTGACCAGGCCAGGCACAGCACACAGTAGGCAGATGGTGGGCACATGCAGCTCAGGATGGCCTCCAACAGCAACCACCTCTACACAGTGAATTCTTTCTTGTCCGGGTGCCACACTTACATTACTTAAACATCAAGAATTATAAAAGAAGGGCAATGGAAGTCTGCTTTCTCAGCTTCCCTGGGCTACAACCCTAACAGCAAGGCACATGAAGGTCCACAGAGGCAGAAAACATGATGTGAGGTACTAAGCCTGTGCCAGCTCTGAACTCAGGCATGATGGACATGTTGGAGGGTGCCACTGGGAACTTAAAACAACCACAATTTACATGTAAAGGGACCGTGTCAAAAGCATAAACACCATGCAAGATCAGATGCTTAATTAAGCAAGGACATGCAAATCATAAAACTTAAAAATATCATAAAAAAATTAAGAATACTTTTTAATGAGTTTGTCAGTATACTAGACACCAACAAGGAAATAGGAAGCTTGAAGATTGGTCAAAAGGACCCCCTAAAACAAAAAACAAAAAAAAAAAAAGAGGAAAAAAGAATGAAAAAGAGTCAACAAAATATCCAAGGACTATGCAATAATCACAATTACAAATGATGAAATGGTAATTGTAAAAGCAGAGTAAAAACAGGAGGAAGACAAAAAATATTAGAGGTAATGACTGAAAATCTCTTATGCATTGTAACAGACCAAAGATCTAGGACACTCAGAGAACAAAAAAGGAAAAAAAAAATTGACACTAAGTCAACTCATACTCTCTGTAAAGAATTCAAAGACAGAGAGAAAATCTTGCCAGAAGCTGAAGGGGGAAAAATTCTTTCCCAGTAGAGGAACTAGGGTAAGAATTATATAAGACTTCTTTCTGGAAAACATACAAGCAAGAAGAATGTGGTATGAAATATTTAGTGTTGGAAGAAAAAACACTTACCAGCCTACACTTCTGAACATAACAAAATTATCATTCAAAAGTGAAAAATAAATAAACTTTCTCGAACAAATAAAAACTGTAGGCATTTTTTTTTTGCCTGAGTCCCAAGAGATTTGCATGTTAAAAACTTTAGAAAGAAGACAAAGGTCAGAAACTCAAATCTCTGTAAGAAAAGAAATAGCATTAGAGAAGAAATAAGTGAAAGCAGACGAAACCTTCAATTTTCTTGTTTGTCTTTGATCTGCTGGTTAATTCTTTGCTCAAAATAGAAATAGCATCAATATACAGGAGGATTATAGCGTATGGGTGGGTAAGTCAAGCAACAACCTGTTCATGAGGGACAGGAGGGAAGGGTGGAGGATGCAAAGTGGAATTGGATTAGGAGCACATGTGCACTGCCAAGTGTGGGGCAACCTCGAAGTTTCAAAAATGCAACTGGTATGCTAACAAAGAGAAAAAATGGAATAATAAAATGCCCAATTAAAGTCAGAGTGGGTTAAAATTAGAACCAAAGAACAGGTGAATAGCAAATAGCTACAAATAAGGAAGATGTAAATTCACCTGCATCCATTATTATTTTAAATGTGATTGTCTTAAGGACACTAAATTTAACAAGATATTTACAGAGAAGGTTAAAGGAAAAGGAACAGGACCCAACTGTATCTTGCCCAGAAGAAACCTTCTCTAAACGTTTGACATGGATAAATTAAAATAAAAAGGGATAGAGAAAGATATATCCTAAAAACACCAATAAAAAGACAGCTGGAGTAGCTATGCTACTTTTGAAGAAAGCAGACATCCCACCAAGGAAACTGATCAGAGATGAAGGGAACAAGTACATAATTATAAAGGGGTTGTAACAACCCTTAATGTGGATGCATCTCACAGAAAATCACCAAAGCACACTGGCAAAACCTCCTAGAACTGTAGGGAGAAACAGGAGCACCCATCTTGATAGCTGAGGACTTGAATAACTATGTCAGAGCAGGACACTTCCAATAGGAACAAGGCCAACGAGGACAGAGCTGAACCCAACAGCATCATCACTCACAGAGACTCGATCGGCGTCTACACACAACTTCCTTCATGAGCAGCAGGAGACACACTGTTCTCGAGGCGTGATCCCTGAGAGAGATGACATCGAAGTCCTAAAGTGCATCTCCACACTCTTAGGAGAGTAGAGAGCACATCATGTGTGATTCCATACCATGACGGAGTTAAGCTAGTACAGAAGGACAGCTGGAAAACCCAAAATATTCAGACATTAAAAGACAAAATTCTAAATAATACGGGTCAAAAAAGAGATCTGGATTTTCTCTCCAGTTCACAGTCTCTGTGTTCTGGCTGCTGAGGTGTGAGGTGTACGATGGTGTCCGCCACAGCCATTCTCTCCACATGACCCTGTTGTACACAATTTCCTGGCTTTTGTTTGCAATTTTCACTATGAACTTTGGAGTTACTCACCTATTTAAAACTTTGTGCTGTCATTAGATTCATTATTTTCACATACGAACTTGGAATGAGTTTCCACCAGTGTGATGTTGAATGTTCCTTTTCAGCACCCTGGTGAGTTTCTCCATCCATCACAAAAGTTTATTTTATAGCACTTGGTAGAATTTTAAAGTTTTCTTTGTTCAGTTTTTTCCTACTTATTAAGCTTAGTCCTGTATGTTTTACCTCTTTACTGATAATATAAATGTGATTTTTCTTCTTTTATACTTTTAACTGACTTTGCTTTATATCTATGACTGCTATTGAGTTTTGGATACTGATTTTCTGCCCTACAATAGTTCAGGATTATATTATTGCCTGAGGTAAAGTTTTGATTGGCTCATAGACTTCCTGGGCGTATGCCATACCATCTCTGTGTACATCTAGCTTTTACATTTTTATACCACAACCCTACACTCTTTTTTTTTTTAAATGTATTGCTTATTACCCTTAAAACAATGGTTATCCCACCAATTATAGTTAATGTTTTCCTATAACAATTTTTATGAAAATCTCTTTACTATTCTGAAACTAAATTTGATAATTATCTACACTAATGATTTTTAAAAAGATAAATATTATGTCTCGATTAGAATAAAAAATAAGAAACACAGGATAGCTAATTTATAATAAAATTGCTTGCATTTCAGTAAGTAATGATTATAATAAATAATGAAATAGTCATACTTTTGCACTTAGAGTGACTTGAAGAACAACAAAATAATATCCTATCATACATACTACTATTGTAAAATAGTGTCCAGGATTGAAACTAGGTGTAATGACAGAATTCGTGGGTTCAGGGCAAAAGAAAAATGCTTAGCTTCTTATTCAGAAAGCAGGAGTCCTGTGCCAGTGAAGCCCTTGTCCAGCAGGGGTGGACTCTGTCTTGGTGTCCCCCAGTCCTGTGACACTGCTGCTTCAGCCCATGGAGAATGGCAGCCCCCAAAGGAAATTGCAACCTCTGTTCAGAATGTACTGGGGACTTAGATCAAGGATCTAGCCTGCCGTGCCTCCCATGCACTCTGCCCCAGCCTTCCGACCCCTGTGGGGTAGCCAAGGGGCTAGAGGGGTTGGGGTAAGAAGGAGGAGGCCAGAAAGGTCATGAAGCACCTGGGGTGGGACAGTGAGCATTCAGAAGCCCTCCAGAGATGACAAGGAAGTGGCAGAAGATGAGATTGTGGGACGGTGCCAAAGATCTGTGTAGTCCATTGTTTCTTTAGACTTTGCTTACAAAGCATCAAGTCAGAGACACAACCGTTGGCATTTCAAGATGGCAGCCCAGAGTGCTCAGAACCACTTGGCCTTCTGAGCTTGGCCCTGTGGGGACTGCAAGGCTCTCAGGCCTTGGCCAGCTCAGCTCCAAGGAGTGCTGTACATACTTGGGGCCCAGGACCATTTTGGAGTCTATGTCCAGGGATATTGGGCTGTCACACAAGTTGACTCCGTCGGCTCGTGTGCGGCAGGCAGGGCTCCTCGCCAGAACAGCACAGGTCTCTCAGGACAGCAGGGTCAGCTGCGTCTCCAGGATTTCAGTGCTCCAGTCACGGGGTGAAGAGCAGTCCAGCAGTACGTGAGCCTAGATCACAGCTCTGCTCGATACGTACATTCAAAATATGTTTTGCAGCTTTAATATACTCTGAATTTTTAAAGAAAGCTACCGCCAGGTCAATTGAGAAGTTAGACTTTGGGTTGCTTGAAATTCCACGAAGCACTTTTTAGTTTGGAAAATGAGGTCTCCCATGAGAGAGCCCCCCAACCCCGTGTGTGAGTCCCTGGATTTCCCAGCCCTCACGGCTGCACTGGTCACATAAACAGATCTGCAAGGACCCAAGTATGTATGTTCACCCCATGTCCAGATGTGCACACATGTACACTTGCCCTCGTGGGCTCAGCCTCATCTCCCAGGGGCCCTGCTCCCCGAGCTGTCCACTCCAGGAGGCACCGGGACACCGAGCTTCCTGGGTCCCAGAGAAGCTACCCGCAGCCCGACCCCGCACCCACACCGCCTCGCCAGCGCCCTCCTCCCCACTTCAGAGAGTGCAGCCTGATCCCACCTACTGTACCACACGCTCAGTCCATCTTTGTAATCTGTCACTGAGAAGCGGATGTTCAGTGCGGTGCATCAACTGGCAAGAGAATGAATAAGTGAGCGCTGATCGCAAATGCCATCGCTCGGCGTGGGGCAGGTTTGCTTTAGTGGATGACACCCGGGTGACCGGGTCACTTGCCTGGAGGAGACACCGTCACTGTGGCCGCTCCTTCGCGTCTCGCTCGGGACGGTGCAGGGCTCCTGTTGGTCGGTGTTTCAGGGAAACTTACACACGTGCAGGACTAACATTCTTCTTTGGAAATACGGCGACAGACCCTTTGTTGGTGGGAAACGCTTGCACTGTGTCTGCGCGCACCTGGACTTAATTTTGTGCGCAGGAGCTGATGATTCAAGGAGCAGAGAACCCCAGTTCCCTGGACGCTGCCGGCAGCAGCCTTTCGGTTAAACGGGGCCCTTCCCTGCCGTGGGCCTTAGCAAGCCCCAGGGACTGCAGTCCTGTGTGGCCTGGGGAATTTGCAGCAGAAACAATTGTCCTCTGAAACAGAGGCACCACTGGCAGGATGGGTTTTCAAACCTGAAAAAATGGCCCACAAGTGAAAAGTGGACAAAAGGACGCACTTAATCATTTTTTTTTCCTTTT
>PVJO010028984.1:0-17410 GCA_004026905.1 Hystrix cristata
TCTCTCTCTCCCTCTCCCTCTCTCTGTCTCTCTCTCTCTCTCTCTCTCTCTCTCTCTCTCTCTCTCTCGTGCTGGGGATCAAACCTAGGGCCTTGTGAACACTAGGCAAACACTCTACCACTAAACCATACCCCCAGCCCTCTACTCTTTTTAATATCTTATGAAGATGATTAAATTTTAATAGGAATCCTTGGTGGTACACTGAAATCATATCCAAATCACAGAAGCTGTGGAGTTCTGACCAACCCAAGTAGAGATACCTCACTAATGTCCAAGACATACAGGTAAGGCATGAGAAGTGTTTTTCCAGTCCCAAAGAAATGGCTGCTCTAGATGAGTGATTCTCAATTGGGATGATTCTGACCTTCCTGAGGGGATCTTCGGCAATGTCTAGTGACTATGTCATTTGTCCCACTTAAGGGAAGAGATGTTCCTGGCCCTCAGTGGGTGGAATTCAGGATAGCTCAAGGCACAGAGATATTACACTGCACAAAATAATAATTATCCATCTCAAAATATTATTAGCATATTCATAAATTTCTGACCCATGTCTACTCTAATACAGCCTCCAACAAAGATGATTCAGCAGCAAATTACCAACCTGCTGGAACAACTCAAAGACAACATCTAGACTCAAAAATGTGGACTTTACAATGATCTGCCCACAATAAAAAAGAAAAAAAAAGGAAAAAAGAAGAAGAAGTACTAGATAGGTAAAGAGGCAGAAAAACATGCCACATAAAAAAGTAATAAGACATTGACCTATAAATGACACCAATACCAGAATCTATAAACACCCAAAGAGATTTATAAGAAAAGACAGACACAATGAGAAAGCACATGAGAAATTTCTGCAGAGAAATGGAAAGGAAAAAGAAAGAAGTAGAAACTCTAAAACTAAACATATGATACGCCAATAAAAAGAAATTATTGGGTGGACCTAACAGGTTTGGCAAAAGAGGGGAAAAGTGAACTTGAAGAGAAATTTATGGGTGCAGTTAAGCCAGTGGCAAAAGGAGGCCTTATATCTCTAAATGCATATGAAGAAAAAACAGAAATACTAAAAATTAGTGTATAGTAATCTAGCAAATGAAAATCAGTCTAAACCAAAAGTATGTAGAAAAAGGAATTAATATATGAGCATTAATAATAGAGAAAACTAAAAAGCCATAAGGTGACAATTTTAAAATATCAACTGTAAATATAACTGATAAATCTCTAGGTATGCTGATGAAAAGCAAATGAGAGAAAATACAAATTAATTATAGTAGTAATAAAAAGGAACATAGAGACTCTACAGATATTCAAAGGATAAGAAACTGTGAAAAACTGTATAACCCGTAATGCTGACAATCTAGAAGAAACTGAAAAATTCCTTGATATACACTATACACAGAATAGAAAAACTGACACAAGAACTGAAAGTAAGAGATTAAAAAGATCTAAGGTGTGCTATGTGCAGGTACCAAATACCTGCAGTGAATGTGAACACATGTCATAAACATAAGTTAAGAATACTAATAACAACAAGAATGAAAATGGGAAAGGGGATTTAAAGGAGGGAGGTGGATGGGTAGAGGAAGGGGACTAAAAAGAAGAAACAACTGTGTTATGTAAATGTACCTCCTCCCCAAGCTGAAAGTAAACTGCGTGTACTGCAAACATGTACTCATACTAATGAAATAAAAATCAAAAGAAAGAAAAAGAATTGGAAATTACAATAGTTCTAAATCTGTTAATAAAAATAAATTGGCAATTAAAAATATTCCCAATATTCCCAATATTTTTAATTGGCAATTAAAAATATATACAATAGAACACTGTAGCCCTAGATAGATTTACATGTGATTTACACTGTATAGTTAAGAAAGAAATAGAGTTGATGTACCACAACTTATTGTGTCTATTAGACAGGAACAGGTAACGTACAAGTAAGGGTAAAATTTAGAACAAGCATGAAACAGAGAATATGTATGAACTTTATTTCCAACAGATTTTTGCCTAAGGATTAACTCTGACACTTCAACCACATGACCATGGTGATTTCTTTAACTTTCTAGGCTCAATTTTTCTCAAATGTGAAGCAATAGTCACAGGATATCCTCTGGCTGTACTGAAAATTAAAAACTAAAGATAATAAATTTATAAAGTATATGACATTAATTCTGGCACTTAATCAGACTTCCAAATAAATATAATTTGAGAGTATATAATGATATTTCTTCTGGCTTTTTTAATCAAGTGGATATTATGCTAATGAATGAGTGAAGGGAAAATGTCATTTCAATCTTAACTCCACATTATTTGGAATCACTAAAACCTATAAAATTAGTAATAGAGGTACAAAAAATTTCAGACAGTCTAATGATATATACTGGGCTTTTAGTAAATTCTTTTTTTTAAGTAATTTAAAGTTAACTGTTAGACTTTAAATTTTAAAAATCTTATTTGACTTTATAAGTGCTTTGGGGAAGATTTTTCAAATGCTATTTTTAATTAAAAGATAGAACTCTCTTGAACTACACTGTCAGGAGTCTCCGAATCACTCTCAGGCTCAGTGATTCAGTGGAAGAACTCAAGGGACTTGAAACACTATTATACTCACGGCTACTGTTTTTTTACAGCAAAAGGATGCAGATTAAAATATTCGAGAGGAAAAAAGAAGAAAGCCCATAGTCCCACAGAAAGCAGGAGGAAACTTCGAGGTGTGCCCTCCCAGGGCAACTGCATGTTAACCCTTCCGGGACCAGTGTGTGAAAATGCTTGCCCAGCTGGGAAAGTGCACCCAAGCCTGACGCCTGCGGTCTCCACTGGCCACCAGTCATGTAGCCATGCAGCTCCCACAAGACCGAGCCTAGTTCCTCGTTTTCCCGCCCTCTAAGGCAGGTACAGTATTCACCAGAGATCACATTGTTAGCACAAACCGTCTGAACTAACTCGTGCTGAGTGACCCAAGGTCCCCATATGAAAACACTCCTCTCAGAACGCTCCCAGGGTTTATTTTGTCTCTCAGGACTGCATACTGCTGCTCTGCAGGAGGCTTTTCCTGGGAATATGCAAACTTTGGGCCAGCTGGTTTACTGAGTCAACTCGGTAAACCAAAATGTACTGAACTCGCTGGAAAATTTTAGACTCAAGAGGCTTTTAATAAAATATATAAATCTATTTTAATTATTACAATCCCTAAATTTTTAACTATGGTTTCATTTTCTCTCAAGCACTCAAAGTATTTATAATTGTCCTGATGTTTAGATGTGAAAGATAAGTATATTTTGTATGTCTCATTTTTTTTTTCATTGTCTCTACTTATAATGTAAATTTATTGACATAATGAGTATTGGGGAAACACTTATAAGCTGATAGAATTAACATAAAATGCATATATGAGGAATCATTATGTGATATGTTTGAGGAATCATTATGTGCTATATTAGCAGTGTGAAAACATAGAATTACTCTTTAAGTAATACTATTGATATAAATTGTAAATTGCATTTAGTTCAGAGGAAGAAAAACAAGACTTGTATTGCATAGTATCAATGCTGGAATTAAAATTTTATATAATCTAAACTAGCAAAGCCCCATAGGTTTTTTTTTTTCCTCTATTTAGTGTTGGTGATAAGAAAATATTCCCGAGATATTTTAAATTTAATTATAATTCCTGGAGGAAGGAAAGGAGAGATAAGGGAAATTAGTCATCCAAGAGCTTTGAGAAAACCAATAAAAGACTGTTTCATTCCTAAATGTTGAAACCTTGATTTATATTCTATCATGATAGGCCACTAGGAACCACTGTGTCTGCATTTACATACAAACTTTCTAGACTAATAGTCCAATCCAGAAGCAACAAATACATCTCCTGGACTGCCATCTTAACCCAAAACTTTCCCCACTTTACACTATCCCACTACTCTCGTCTATAACAATGTAGAGTCAATGTAGACGTTATTCCACTATAGAAATACTCGTGGATCATAGCTCCAGCAGGGCTATTTCCAATTGCTATCTGGTCTCGCCACTGGTAACTGTGTGAACTTGTCTTGGGACCTGTTCCTTCCACTGACCAGCATCTGAACAACTCAAAAAATCCTGTTCCTTTAGAGATCCCTCCATCTTGAGTTTTACCAGGCATGGCCCACCACTAGCAGAAAATTTGATTTTCCTAATATCACTGGGGGTGAGTAAAGGATTAGAACTCTGTTCATTTGATGCTTATTGTAAAACATTTTTCATTATATTGGTAGCACATGAAAATAATAATCATCAGGCTTTAAAGAAATCTTAAGTTAGTTGTAGGGAGATAATTTTACTATAAGAATAAAAATAATTACAAGCAGTTGACAAAGATTAGTTCCATTCAGATTGTGGAGCCAAACTAGTTAAATTAAGCATAAAATGAAGAAAAACAACATTTCCAAAAATTATTTTTTCTTAGAGGTATGGAGGTTTAATTCTTTGCAATATTTTTAGAAAATAGCCAATATAGGTTGTTTTTACTGAAATGGCTCACAAGTTTGGACAATATGCATTGCAGGCATGCAATTTTAAAAACATTTTAGTGTAAGTTGAATTGAAATATTCAAAGAGAATGATATAGAATGTTAAAAGACACAGCGACATTTGCCATTAGTTTCTGTACATTTTCACTTGTTCAAAAGATATCTTGGTATGTTCCTGTATTTGGTTCCTCTTTATTTGAGTGTGGGAGAAAAGAAAAACTCATGCATATCTTAAGCAAATCAAAAGCCACATTCCACATTCTTATAGTAGTTACATAAAGATAAACTTTAAATTTGCTATTACGAGAAAAGGATTGCAGAGACTGACTCCGTAATGCATGTTTTATTCCTATGCATCTGCATAATCATATATTATTGAAGAACATTTTAACAAAAGATAAAGGATTGAATTCCATTACCAGGAACACACAACAAATACTGTTAATGTTCCAACATTCAAATCAAAATGAAGGCAGATTTGTCCACAGTCTCCTCATAATTGCCTTTTCACTCAGCTACTTGTAATAACCCTCTAATAATTATCCATTTGGAAAAAAAGAGTAAGTTCTAAAACATTGAATCAATCCTTTGTACCACATAGCAGCCCCTTTCAGAGGAAACACTTTGCATTTACCCTCTGACTTATAAAAGGAGCCTTTTCTAAGTCTCCATCATGGGAAATCAAAAGAATGATCACGTGGCTACCACTGAAAATCAGTAAGAATGGTGCATCCATCTTAAGCTGAACGCACTACTTAGAATTTGTAGGGGTGAGAACCAACTGGGGAGGTGTTCCTGCTCTTTGCCAACATGGCCAGATTTCAAAATACGTAGCTGGGGTTTTAGAAGGCACAGGAAACAGTATGAACAATATATTGAAGATATAATCACAGCCTTTTTTGCAGTATTTTAGCTTTGTGCTTGAACAACACCTTCAATCAACTTCTTTCCTCACATAAATAAATTCTGTCACTGGGGATTTAGCTGAAGTGGTAGAGTGCTTGCCTAGCAAGTGCAAGGCCCTGAGTTCAATCCCCGGCACCACAAAAAATAAAAAATAGAAAAAAAAAAAATTCCGTCTTCTCTCTTCTTCCATGACTTGGCCATGTTCTTCACCCAGGGCAAGCCTCAAGTATCCCTCATACCCTTCAGCCACCAGCTGAAGGGTCTCAATTGTAGAGTCCCACTCCAAGGAAGCGCCACACTATTTGCGGGATGATCAGAATATACTTACCAAACACTTTTTCTAAGTAGAACCCCAGAGGACTAGATAAAGGAGGGCAATAGATACTGTGGAAAGCACACTTGAGCCAAAGTATCTTCTTATGTAGATTGCCAGCTGGATCCACTCGGCTCTAGACCAGTCTCATCTACTGTGCAGTGGGAAAGCCCACTTCATGACCCTGAACTTCATCTCAAGTACAGTTAGCCGATGATTACTGCGTCATGCTGTACTATTCAGCTTTCTTTTGCTGTAACAAACACTTGAGATAAGTCAGTTTATACAGGGGAAGGATTGTTTTGGCTCAGCGTTTTGGAGGTTTCAGACCGTGGTTGGTTGGTGCCTTGATTTGGGGAGTACATACATGATATAGGAGGCAAAGAAGCAAAAGCAAGAAGCAAAAATCCCAATATTCCCTGGGACACACTCCCAAACACTTTCCACTAACCTTATCTCCTAAAGTTTTACCGCCTCCCAAAAGTGCCACAGGCTAAGGATCAAGCCTTCAACACATGGGACACATTTGGGGCCACATGGGGGACATTCAAGATCCAAACCACAGCACATGCTCATGCTTAAAAACCATCAGTAGCTCCCTATTGCCTGTCTCAGGAATAGGGTCTGTGCTCTTTTGCAAAGCACTGGTAAGACTGCATTTCTGTTTCTCATTTCCTGCCATGTTTCACAATAGGCAGTAACCTTGTTCTTCAAATAGGATTACTCTTTTTCTTTAAAAGTCTCTTTGTCTTTACTCTGCAGTAAAAATTTCTATAACATTTCCTATAAACTGCCTAAATCCTATCCAACAGTAAGCTAAATGAAACCTCGTCTATTGTTCTGCAGTTCTTCTCTGTGTTAAAACATTTTAATGTTCTCATAATACTCATAATATACTGTACTGATCATAAATATTTGTGTGCATGATAAATTCACCAGAATAAATCACTAATATATTTATTCAATAAACACTATTAATCAATTCTACTATTCTGGGCACTACAAAAGACAGTCTACCTGTAAGAAACATTCTAGTAGTCTAGAAGCTGTCCAGGTGCTAGGATAACTTTTTACTTATTTGCATTGCACAGAGTAAATAACTTCATATTTCAAGCATAAAATGTAGCTGACAAATGTTTGCTGAATTGACACCCATATAATACAATAAATTCCAGCTAAAGTATTAGGCAATTATGATATTAATTCACTAAGGAATATTTGTACTTTAAGAAATAATGAGCTGAAAACAATCTCCAAGCCCTCTTCAGTGATATGTTCTGAGGGAAAATGGTCTCTCTTAGGCCTTCTCAAAGTACAGAAAATAGCCAAATGCCTATTCTATGTATCCACATCCATCAAGTATATTCATTTAGTCCCATTGAGGGAAGCAGAGCTAATTTACTGTGC
The DNA here is from genome assembly GCA_004026905.1 of Hystrix cristata. Lineage (NCBI taxonomy): Eukaryota > Metazoa > Chordata > Mammalia > Rodentia > Hystricidae > Hystrix > Hystrix cristata. The sequence goes on from PVJO010028984.1 coordinate 7,126, forward strand.
TGAGTGGACACAGACTGAGAGCCTCGTAAAGGCTTAGGGAATGTAGAAATGTGGTACATCTCTGAACAATACTGAAAAGAACACCTCACCAGCTTTGGCTAGTGAGGAATAAAACTGTGAATTATTAATGAAATAAAAGACTACCAGATTTTACACATAAGAAAGTGTCTTATCTGTCCATTGAAAACGCATTGTTCTAATGAGTGATTTTGGTCATAAGTCATAAGGCGGTGCTATCTGTGAACTGTGAGATACAACTGAAAATGGCCATTTAGTGGACAATACTTACACACAGAGAAAATTAAGTGGCTCACTAGGGCAGCTGCTCTTCATTCTTTCTACAAACAAGGCCCGCAATTTTTAAGGTGACAAATAGCCTACATTTAGGAAAGTGGAATACTATGCTTACAAAACTTAATGACAGGCAAATCTCAAAGACTTAGAAATTGGGCTTGACTGAGTCAAACATTTAAAAGACCACCTGCTTGTCAGAAGCCTTTCTGAACTCCTGGCTCTCCGCCCCCACACTGGGACTCCCTAAGTGGCTCCATTGACTCCTTTCTACCAACCTCTTCCCCCATCCCCTCCACCAGCTTCCCTACTGGCTCATTTCTGAGCTATGGTAAATCTCTCCTACCTCATTACTCACAGCCTGCTTCTAGGCTCTAGGCCAGTGAGCCCTGGGGTCCTCTCAACTGGGTATCACTAAAGCTTAGCTTTTTTTTTTTTTTTAAGTATTCTCTACTGGATACACTATTTAAAATTAGCAATTAGATGAACCCATAAATTTGCTCTTCCCAAAGACGGTATTCATGAAAATGAGTTTGTAATTTCAATTTCCTTGTGGTTTGAGGCAGATGAATTTTTCTGGGACCAACATTGTGATCAACTGTCTCCAAGTGTCCCAAAGAGGAAGGTGGAGAAGGGAAGTTGGAGGAATAAGCACCCTCACTGTGGGCCTAGGTAACTCCTACTATATGTTCAGAGAGAAACATATCCGACAGTGCTAATTTTTTTTTCTGCATTTGTTCTGCAATTCTTTTCTACAAATATTAGTTTGGGAGCAAAAATCACTGAAAAGCGACACTTCTTTCCAATATTATTGTTAAAATACTGATGCAACATAGAAGGTTTTTCCGTCTGAGAGGAACAAAATTTTAGTGAAGGATTTAAAGAAACTGAACCAGATAAAACATTTTAAATGAGGTCTGTTTGGCTCATTTTAGTTTCAAAATATTTTCAAAATATTTTGTGCACCAGTCCTGTCTTTTTGACAAAAGAAATAAAATAAAGAAGAAATATTTACTTAGCAGTCTCTTGCTAGGAAAACAATTTTAATAAATTCTGCATTTACCCTCTTTCTTTTTCTGTTTTTTCATTTTCTTTTTCTTTTTTAGAAAACTTTTGAGCCAAGTGTGATGGTTTAGGCCTGTAATCCCAGATCTCTGGCAGGCTGAGATTGGAGAGTTGCAAGTTCCAATCCAGCTGGGTCAATTAGGTGACTTAGTGAGACTCTCTCAAAATTTTAAAAAAATTTAAAAAGACTGAAGATTTAGCTCAGTGCAAAGCCCTATCTTCAATACAAGAAAAAAAATTTGAAAAAAATGTACTGTTCAAGAAAGAATCCACCTATATTCAATTTTTCCAACTAATAAGCCCTTGTGATAGACCAAAATATAAAACTTCAATTTATTACATGCAACAGATATGAGTTCTTCAACATCATTTATTAGACACAGCTAAGATAGAGTGGGATTGGGCCCTTAAAGAAGTCAATGCAGAAGATGGAAACACATCAAATCACGGCTGGAGGCAAATCGAAAAACAACCAGGCCTCAAGGTGGAGACCGATAGCCAGGCCTATAAGCCTCCCTAGAGATAAACAGTAATTTGACATTATACTATAATTAGCACCACCTGGTCCAGTTAGCCCAGCTTGGCATCAGACACATGGGTGGGTGACCAGAGCATCTGGATCTACCCCTTTGCATGGATGCCTTTGATCTTTCCATGTACCCTTGCCACATGACTCATTTCCCTATGGGATTAATATTAGCTAAGCAACTACACTTGTAGTCCTATAGGCTGGGTGTAGTTTGATCTATGTTGTACACACGTTGTGATTTTGCTGTACAAATTACCCCTGACAAAGAGCCTTTGTGGCCATCCACTCAGGACCCCTCCTGGGAATCCAGGAGCTATTCTTCTTATTTCCAATAAAACTCTCCTAACTTTCTCTTTGTTCACAACTTCACTCCTCGCTGTTGTGAGACCATGAACTCAACACCTGATATCTAGCAGGTTTTAAACTGATATCTAGCAGGTTAAAAACAATTTCCTTCATCACAATGTTATGTCCAAATTTCATGCAAATTGCTTATATTTTGCCTAACCTGATTTAGAAATCAGGGTGGGTAGAATCTCTTTACATAAGGAATACTTACTTGCTTCTTTCTTGTACTTAAAAATGATGAGTACCTTTTCTAGGTTTAAGAATAAAAACGCATTTGAACTCTAATAAAACTTTTGAGCAAATGATGACACAGTATTTCTTATCTTCTATTTATTACCCCCTTAGATATTTCAGAGTATCTTTATTGATATCCACATGAAATAGGTATAGATGACATTTAATATGGTAGTCTACAACAGATTCATTTTTCGGATTTTAATTGCAGCTATTTGTCAGGCAGCTACCTCAGAATAAGATGAGTGCTACACTTATTTTAGTGCTACAACCTTGCTATTGGTGAAGGTTCAATACAAGTTGTGAGAGTATAAAGCTACTATTCGTATGAAATGCATGATAATATTTTAAAACTACATGTAACAGGACAGCTCAATTATTTGAGAAATAAGGCAGAAATAATGGCTGAGAAATAAGACAAAATAAGTCATGGTCAGACTGCATTTTAATTGGTATTGGGCAAAGGTATTTTAAAAAAATCAAGAGAGGGAATAATAAAAATTTCTCTTTAGAAAATGATAGAATTTCAATAACCATGATGAAAGTGATCATTACGTATACCAATACATGTTCTTGGTTAAAAAAAAAAGATAGAATTTCAGTATTGAATGCAAATGTGCTTTGAAAAAAAGCATTTTACATTTAGTCTTGTGCAGTAGCTCATGATACTAATATTCCATGATGGCTAACATATGAAGACTCTCGACTCAGCTGTTGTTTCCTGGCTTGTTTAACCTCTCTGTGCCTCCCAGGTAAACTAGCTGATGTATTTAAAGTACCTACCGAGGGAGGAGTGCATGCTCAACAAAATAATTGTTCTATCATTACCTTCATGATGTTCATCTAGATTCTAAATTTTAGAAAGAAGGTACCTGTGTACGCACTCATGTATACACAACACTTTTTTGGTAATGCTCTAGGGAAATGTTAATTTGCTCTCTCTGAAAGCTTTATATTAGGTAAACAAAGTACAGTAGAAAGTTACAATTTTCTACTATAAAGTTTTATAAATATTGGGTTATCAGAGAACATCCTCATGGATTCTGCCGTCAAATGTTCAGCACAGCACTTCATTCTTAGTAAGTATTTATTGTACATTTGCTGAATGTAATCATGCTTTTGGTTTTGGTGTTGGAAAAATATATATTCAGTATTCCAATGTGATGACTTCTGATTGTGCCTAATGGGTATTATCTGCTCTTTCAAGTAAATTTTTTTTCAAAAATTAATTCAAAAGTGGGTTCCTTCTCTAAGCAACACTATGAGTATTACAAAATTCTTGCCATTTAGATAGACTGGGATGGTTATGATGCCCCTCTTTAATGAGTGAATAAAATGGAATCTTTATAGAAATTTCTGAGCAAATTTCGAGATCTAGAAAAATGGCTTTGATGAGGAACATCTGATGTCCATCTAGCTGTCAGGTATCAGAAAATTATGCACAATATTAGAAAGCATTCCAGAAATTCCATCTAGATTACTTCAATGTCATAAATACTAATTACAATATACTGAGCATTTTGTTTTTCATATTATTCCAGGAGAAAGAGGGAATGTGGTCACTTCACTATATCATTCTGATCTCACACTTGTGCTTCACAGAAAATATGATTCTCTGACTTGTATGGAGAATTTATTTCAATAGTTAAGTAACAAATGTCTTTTCTCCAGTAGATCTTTAAAATGTTAGTAGAAAGTGGGCTTGGTTATCTCACTATGGCTTAACCACAGTATAGCAATCAGATATTTCAAAATTGAATGAATATATATTGATGTCCTGCCATAGAGGGCCTAGCTTGGTGTTAGGGGTACAAAAAGGATGTGGATGGAAAATTAGCTTCCTAGAAATTTAAAGCTTAAATAGAGGAGAACACACACACACACGCGCACACACACACACACACATGATTATACAAGACAGAACATGAATTACAATGAAGGAATAACTTAAGTGTGATGGGAGCTCAAAGGAAAGAAAGATTATTTCAAGTTGACAGAGGAAGAAGGATCTAAAAAGCTTTATGTAGGAGGTTGTAATGAGCTGAACCTTGATGATAAGAATGATTTTAATACTCTTTCTATAAAACTCTATAATGCAATTTGCATTTCTTCTATTTTTCAATAGGTATTTACTGGGCGCCTATTTTCTGACATGTGGTTGACATTGAGGGTGCAAATATGAATAAATATTTGTTGTCAAGGAACACAAGAGAAAAAACAAGTAAATAGATGATAACACATACAGTCAGTAGAGGAGTATTACCTAGATGCCTGAGGGAAGCAGGCACTGGGGATCAAGAAAGCATTCGGAGAAGAATCATGGGTTTCTGAAAGACATGTGGGAACAGTAGGACTCAGGTGAAGCACAGAGAACAGCAGGTACTGCCAGCTGAGGATTTACCACCTTTGTGTGATCGTTCAAACCTTCCTAAGTAAAAATTACTTCAATCCTACTAGGTTAAAAAAAAATCTTCAGCTAAGAGAAAACATGACAAGCCCTAAGAAATGTTGTAAATGTACTAGAGCTAGAAAGCAGAGTGGTTATCAAAATGGGTGGAGAAAATGGCGAACTGTATAATGCAAAGGGCTGCAAAATCCTGCTAAGCCATTTGCCTTTGTCATGCACACTGGACGACCCGCAACAGAGTGAACAGAAGGGAGAGCCGACCATCAAAGGGTGTATTCCTGCAACAGCATCACTCTGGAGGCACCTAGGGAACGAATGGTGGGGGAGCGCCCACTGTAAGACTAGACACAAAGTCGCTAATTCTGAAGCAAGTGAGGGAGACAGAACAGCCTGGCTGAGAATCACAAGGGTCTCTGCCAGATCAGTGGGAGTGTGGTTGGATACAGGCGGATGGCTGGAAAGCTGTGAAAGATGGAACTTCTGGAGTATGTGGTAAGTAGACGTGGGTAGTAAAGGAAAAGAGCCAAGAAAAATAGCCAGTTAATTCTGATTGGATGAATGATGCCTGTGATCAAATATCAGTGAACTACTCAAGACAGTGGGACCAACAGCAAGATAAAATGAAAATGAGAATAAGACCTGAAGGCCTTTGGAAACCGAACCTATAGGAACACTCTGTAAAATCACCTTTAAATGATTTACACAAACACATATAAACACACCTGTATATACAGTACTTAGAGATACACATAAATACACACACACACTTATGCCTTCTATATTGTGTCACAAAGTAGTTCACATAACCATTGCTGGATGAGTATAATACACAACATAAATTACATTCAGGATCAAACACTGCAAGCCAAATTTTAAATTCTATTTTAAACATTCTTTGCTCATTTCATGCTACATTATCATGGTTACTAACATATATGGTACTTTGTAAAAGTAATTTTTTACTAAATATTACATTCAAAAACTCATACTTAATTTCACTGACAATTTTTAAATCATTTGGATGAAAAAATTTTATGTAAAAACTACCCTTTACTATTATAGTGTGTGTAAGAATATTATAGACTTTATGATTGGGCTAAATAGTATAAGAACTAAAATTTATGATAGAACTATTGTTAAAGGGCTATTATTTGAGCAATACAGATTTAGCTACCATATTCTATAAATAAACCAGATTATCTAATGACTGACTTGAAAGCACTGAAGACACGTATTTGATTTGTCATATAGGATAGTAATCAAAATTTTTAAACCAGATAGTCCTCAAAATGAGTATATTTTCTCTTCAATAACAGCTCTAAAACTCAGCACAGCAAGTGCTCAATTGCAGCATCTTAGTTTCCAAGACAATGATTCTTATTTAGCAAAAATTGAATTGCTAGATTTACTAGAATTAAATGACTACTTAGTAAGAGGAACAGTATTAATATATAATTTTCATTAAGATGCTAATTTATTTAACATCACTGAACTCTCCAATGAGTACACATTCTACAGTGAAGAGCATTCTGGAGTAATGTAACTGCTGCGTATTCCCAACAATACAAGAAATGTGCGCAGTCTCTCAAAGTGATTTGTAATGGCACTAGTGCAAAAGGCTAAGAGAGTCAGTGTATTAGCTTACCTTTTTGTAATGTGAGAAAACCGAGATGCAAACATAAAGGAAAGATTTGATTTTTCTGTAAATGTGTACTTAATTTTTGTATACCACATTAAACAAGCCATTCTATTAATAATTTCTTAAAATATTGTAGAGATTTTTGTCATTGAAATGAAAAATAATCAGGCTATGAAAGTTTACAGGGCTGCCATTCAGATAGATGTGAAAAGTATTATGTTAAAGCAATAAACAAATTTAAGCTTGTGCGCAAAGGATCTAATTTAAACTGCTTCTAAATTGCTATTTATCAATACACTGTTTACTGAGTAATTCTTCCCTGCTATTTTATAAATTTTTTACTATATATTTAGAATTTCATGTAACAGCACAAAAAGATCATATAAATAACCTAATATACTACCATTTAGAGAATAATAGTATTATATTCAGCTAATTCTTTTAATCATTTTAAATATATATTTTCTTTACAAAACTCAAATCATAATTTTGTATTCAGTGTTTTAATTATGATTACACAATAAAAATATTTCCCACATCATGAAAGTTTATTTTAAAATGCTTTTATAACTACAACCTGAATATATCCCCAAGCTAGACATTTTACCCTTTTGTAAAACTTTTTCTACTGCAAATAACACTTTAGGGTTATTAATTTTTCATAATTTTTGTTAGTATCCTAAAAATTTTCTAAGGATAAAATTAGGAAGTGGATATATTGAGTCAAAAATAAACATTCTAAAATTTCCTTATATATATTAGCCATTTACTTTCCAGAGTATTATACTCATTCCGCAGCTTCTGAAGCGCTTGTCTGACCACAGCTATAGGCATGGAGACATCTCAAGTGTGTATTTAAATCTTTCATAATATGATAGGTGAAAAATGGCATCATTTATTTAATTAGTCTTTCTTGATGCATTTATTCAATAGATATTCATCAATAGAATTCATTTTTATTTTGTAAATGTTTGTTCCTGTTCTTTGCCCATGTTAAGATTTCATAACTGTTTCACATTTTCATAGTTTGTATGTGTGTATTTGTAACAATACATTTATCCATGTCTATATATGTGTATGCATAAATATGTACATATGCAGATATATTTATACACTTACCCATGCACAGCATAGATATATACATACATTTTTACTTTATTTTGCTTATGATGATTTCTGTTGTGAAGCAATGCTTAATGAGCAATCTTATAAATACACTACTTTTTGGCTCAGGTCATTACTTTGAAATATTTGTATTTTCACTGTACTGTTAATATACAAATATATAATAAACTATAAATAAATACAAACCTATACATGTAGTTTAATCTCTAAATTATATTTGGTTTATGCAGTAAGATAAAAATGTGATGACTCTTGAAAACTAGTAAATGGATAATATATTTTTATAATTTTCAGAAGGTTGGTAGATACTCTTTTCTGTAAGATTTAAATAAAAATGTTTTTCTGTTGTCTTCATCTTACACAAAATTCTTTGATGCTTTTAAATATTTTCTAGCATAAAATCTTGAATCCAAGTTCATATGTTTATACTTTTGTATACACTGTTCTTGTTGGATTTCTGTTTTCCACCAGAATGTTTTACCTCTTTTGAAATTCATTGATTTTTTGTTTTGTTTTGTTTTGGTTTGGTTTTTTTGAGACAGGGTCTCACTATGTAGTTCAGGCCGGCCTTGAGCTCACTAGGTTTCCCAGGCTGGCCTCGAACTTGCAGCAATCCTCCTGCCTCTGCCTCCCAAGTGCTGAGATTATAGGCGTGCGCCACCACGCCTGACTTTTTTTGAAATTCATTGATTTTGCAAGTATCTCTCCCTCTGTCCTTTTCCCTCTCTCTCTCTTCCTTTCTGTTCTTCTCTCTCTCTCTCTCTCTCTCTCTCTCTCTCTCCCCCCTCTCTCTCTCTCCTTCTATCTCCCTATTTCTCGCTAGCATTTTATTTTTATTTGGAGACAAGCTTTCACTAAATTGCTAAATTACCCAGGCTGGGGTCCAATTTGGTATCCCCCTGCCTCAGTCTCCTGAATAGCTGGGATTATAGGCCACAATGCCCAGCTAGATGCCTTTTTAAAAAAGTTTCATTTCTCCAGAATAGGACATGCCCTTTCAAGAGGGCTTTTCATCATAATTTTTGTTTAATTTTGCTTTCAATCATTACTTCTGTTCTAGTTGCTCTCTTCTTTCTTGTGAAAGTACTTATAACTCTCATCTTGCATTTTTTTTATTTTTTCCATATCTACAGTTTACTTCATCATCATTTTTATTTATTTAACTCCGTCTGCAGTTTGGGAGACCATCTGAAGGCCATGCTTCAAAACGAGACTAAGGGAAGTCACTTATGCCAGCAGTCATCAATATTGCCTTTTCATGCAAATCACATGAGCAATTAAATAACAATAGTAATAGTAATGATAGATGGTTACTCTTAGGACAATGTTCATGAAGCTAGTAGGATTTGGTCTATCCCAAGTGAGAAAAAAAAATTGGCTACTTGCCAACTAGTTCTCAATTCAACCCCAAATGTTAAATTAATGCAAACACATCCAAGAATGACAATAGGTTTACACGCAGACATAGACTGTGAAATTTTTTGTTTGTTTGCTTTTTTTTCATGTTACAGAGAATGTTGTGGAAAACTGAACAGCAACATTAAGTCAAATCGACTGGCATACTTAAATACTTTCACTCTGTGTCCTAGGTCAGAAACTGTATAAAACAGCCCCATGGCTGAGTTCCAAGGCTTTGAGGCTTTTCAGCCTACCCACCTTTCCTCTTCATTTTCAGTGTCGCTATGTCTCTAATTTCAGCTCCCATTGTTTAACACCTGCAGCTGCCCACCTCCACCTCTCCTCATTTTGAAAGATGCTTAAGCTGGAGTACATCCTGGGCACCTAAGCCTGGCTTCACCCCTGGAGAGTGCCTTTCAGATCCCTCATGAATCCGGAGTCTGTAACCTGCGATTCTATCCTTCCTGACCTCACTCAAACCAATTTCTCAATAGATCTAACTTTTTCAGGCACCCAGAAATTGTATTTGATCCTCCAAGGAGTTTAATAACACCAAGGATAATTACCTAGATTAAATTAGAGTTGCTTTTTAAATATTTCAATTAGTAACTTTTATTCAACGCCCCTACCTTGTTATCAAGACAAGTGTTTAAGTAAGCAAGAAAGAAAAGATTCCTGCCAAAATGGGGTTAATGTTCAAGGGAGAACTAGAGAAGTCAATAGCAAAAAATCAACCCAACTTATACATAAGCAAAGAACATGAATAGACATTTTTCCAAAAAAGGATAAATAAGTAGCCAACAAATATACAAAAAGATACTCATTAATCATCAGGGAAATGCAAATCAAAATCATAGTGAGATATTACCTTACAATACCTCACAATTAGTCAGCTTCCTTCTTGCTGGGACAAAATACCCAACACGCACAACTTAAAAGAGGACTGATTTGATTTGGCTCTTGGCTTTAGGGAATCAGAACACTGTAGGCTGGCTCCATGGATGAAACATCATGGCAGAAGTGTATGAGGGAGTAAAGCTCCTTAGTTCATGTTAGTGGGAGCAGAACAGAAGAACAATGCTATAGAGGAAGGGTCAGAGAACATATACAGTATGCAAGGTCACACCTCAGTGATCTATCCAGACAAAGAAGTGTGATGTACTAATTCCCTGAGTGTTTCTTAATCCAGTCAAGTTGACATAGCATAATTAATGGTCACATTTATTATGATGGTTACTGTTATAACAAA
>PVJO010028985.1:0-16983 GCA_004026905.1 Hystrix cristata
AGAGAGGGGAAAGGGAAAATATAGAAAATGATGAATGAACCTGATATAAATAGGGGGGGAGGGAGGAGAGGGGAGGGGCGGGGGAGAGGGGGAGAACCAAGATGCACCATGTATAGGTACAGAATAAATGTAATGAATGTGATCAATGTATGTAGAATGTACCAATACATGCTCTTGGTTTAAAATAAATAAAAAAAAAGAGAAGAATTGGATCTTCACTTCTTTATTTTTGATTAAATATTTATTATATTAGAACTTGTGTCTTTCTGTCTTTTCTCTTAATCAAGACCCAGAGTACTTTGGTACAGAAGAGTAAATTCACACTGTGTTATTAATTTCGATGTTAACTTGTCTGGTTTAAGAAGTGTCTTGGAGATTAACAAAGCACAATTCTCAGAATGCTTGGGTGGGTCATGAGGGTATCACCTCAAGGGCTATATTTGATGCCTGGCCCCTTCCTCTCTGGTGCTCTTTCCACCCACTACACTTCCTGGTAGCCCTGAGTTGAGCAGCTTTCAACCGTTACTTCCTTTTGCCATAATGTCTCTGCTTGAAGCCTGCTTGCTATGGACTGAAGCCTCTGATACTGTTAGCCAAAATAAGCCTTTCCTTCTTTACATTGTTGGTGTCACAGGTTTTTGTTCACACTGACAACAGGAAATTGACCAATATGCACACAAAGAAAGATCGGAAGTCACAAGAAACTATGAATTATGTTTATGTAATGTTGATGTGCTTCTGGTTATAAAGATGTATAGTTTGGGGTATCTTGAGATGTAAAGTAATGTATGTTACATCTGCCTAGAACTCTTAAAATGTAGCATACTATACAATAACAATAAAATCTTTTCAACTGATTAAATATTCTTAATATATAAAAACAAAGGTGCATGTTATGTGGAATGATTCCTAATTGTAAACGTACATCTTTGATGTGGTCCAGGGCACCTATGGTAATCCCTAAGACTTTTAAACACTTTTTCTTTAATTTTTCACTTTAGTATCATTTAGATTGGTTGGAATGGGTTTAACAACTGTCTACCTATTACCAGATCTCATGTAGAAATGTGTGAGACACACACACAGTGAACAGAGGACTCCATTTAGTACGTGGTTAAATATTCCCTTTTTGTACCTTCTTCTGGTGCAATATGGTTATACCCACTACTTTCTAATAAAATATTTTCAATAGCCACTAGGGACACTTCTTTCCTTCTAAGCCTTGGTTTCAGTAGAAAGAGCATGTGATGTACCCAACCCTGCTGGCCTTGTGAAACACCAGGCAATTGTTACCTGGCTAATGTCACTGCCACTGTGTCACCAGGTAGCTGGTTCAGGGGGAAAGTGGAAAGTTAAGGTATGCATCAAACACGTGAAACATAGTAGAGTTTGAAAAGTTCTGCTTTAATATTTACACAGAACACTTTCTTGACAAATGCAATATATTTAGACATTTACTCAAGGCTTCTGAATCTGCTAAGTGGGAAATTACTATGTGTGAGTTTGGATACTTTATATCGATTCCTTTTATTCTTTCCTTGGTTTTTGGTGTTTTCATACACATATTCCTTGGGGTATATCCAGGAAAACTCTTACCAACTCTTTGGAGATCCCTGTTTGAAACTCTTTCCTCACTGGACTTGGCTCTGGCTACCTCACGCTCTCTGATTACGCTCCTCAGCTCTGAGCGCTTTCTGGGCTTCACGAGTGTCCCTGATCTCCTGCCCCTCAAGCACAGCACAATGACCTTTACAACGCTAAAAGCTGGAACAACCACTTGACCTTTCTAACTTGTTACCTACTTCCCAGAGAACACTGTCCTTTGATCCCTGATGTGTAAAACTCTTACAAACATCGATTTGCATATGGTATCTGCTTAATTCATTAATTCAAGTAGGATGGTAAATCAACTTTCAATAGTGCTCCTTGACAAGCAGCAGAAATTGTTTTTAAATACTTGTTTTATACATGCTATCCACCATGTAACATATCACTGATGACATGAAAACCAAAAGTTGCAAATCTAACAGATTAGTCAACCTCCTGTGGGTAGGATAAAACACCGAACATGCACAACTTATAGGAGGAGATGCTTAATTATGGCTCATGATTCCATGGTCAGCTCTTTCTATTATTGTGGGCCCATCGGGAGGCAAAAACATCACAGCAGAAGGCTATGATGGAACAAAGCTGCCGTTCTTGGAAGCCGAGAAGTGAAAAGGGGAGGACACACCCAGAGAAGAAGAGACCCAACACCAGAGATAGTCTGCCAAGTCACATTCCCTGATCCATTCCTTTCCATGAGGCCTCATCCGAATTTCTGTTACCTCTCAGTAATATCATCAAATTAGGATGGCATCAATTGGTCGATCCACTGATAAGGTTGGAGCCATCAAGATCTCATCACCTTCTGAAAGGTCCACCTCTGAACACATGAGACTTTTCTGGGACATTTCAGATCAAAGTCATAACATTTTGTGAAGAAGTATAAGCATCAATCCAAAGTTAGGAGATGTCTTTAGATAATTCATCCAAATTATTTGACTTAACATCAGGAATTGCAGAGAAGGAAGGCTTTGTGAAACATGACCATTCACTAAATCAAACAACTGTTCTTATTTAATTTTATTTAGTTTTTACTGCTAAGTATGCTTAGCTATGCATGAAAGGTGAAAAGATGTCTTTTTTTTTTTTTTTTTTTTTTTTTTTTTTTTTTTTTTTTTTTTTTTTTTGGTGCTGGGGATTGAACTCGGGTCCTTGTGCTTGCAAGGCAAGCACTTTAACCACTGAGCCAAATCCCCAGCCCCGAAAAGATGTCTTTAAATGTGATGCTTTTTATAACATGATTAAAAATACAAATTTTCTGGAGTACAGCCTTACAGGTACAAGGATATCCTTTGAAGAAGCCCATGAAGTTGAAATGCACTTGAAACCATTTTTCGCTGCCTACATGTTTTATAACTACATTCACAGAAACTCCATAAGCTACGTGAGAAACCAAATAAGCTATTAAGACAAAAGTATTTAACGCATGCAGAATTATGCTAAAGCTACAAGATTTTTGTCAGAAAGTTGATTTTGACAAAATGCAGGAGGGTGGCCCTTGATATTTTCTTTTTTGCTGGCATCATCAAACACACTTTAAAATGTATTCACCTTTAAAGAGTAATTTTGTAAAATTCAATTTAAGCATACCAAATGGTATGTTGGCATTGTTTTATTTTAAAAAGTCCTTTAAAGTTTGGGTGAGTTTTATTCAAAATGAGTTGAAAATCATTAGTCAAAGTATTCAATGAACAGCATGAAGAATGTTCTGTTTTTATGTTGGAATGAATTAAAATTATTGAAAATACACTTCAAAGTAAGAAAGCATTAAATTATATTTCTATAAAAAAGCAATGAAAAACAATGAGGTATCATTAAAACACCTATTAGAATGGCCCCAAACCAAAATACTAACAATACAACATAAAATGCCTGTGAAGAGGAGATGGAGTACTAGAAACATTTGTCCCGTTGTTGATGGAAATGCAAATGCTTTAGTTATTTTAGAAAACGCTTTGGCAGTTTCTTGAAACACTGAACATACTTTCACAATACTACCTACCAATTGCACTTCTTAGCATGTATTATAGTTTCATCTGGAACGTTCCCCCAGAGGCTTCTCCCCAAGGCGGCAATGTTCATAGGTGGGTTCTATACAGGTTAATGCCTCCAGTAACCCTCTCTCTCTCTGTCTCTCTCTGTCTCTCTCTGTCTCTCCCTGTCTCTCTCTCCCTCTCTCTTTGTCTGTCTCATATATCCTGCTATCATGAGGTAAGCAGGTTTGCTCTACCATAAGCTCCCTGCCATAAAGTTCAGCCTCGTCTTGGACTCACGATGATGAAGCTAAGTGAGCAAGACTGAAATCTCTGAAAGTGTGAGCCAAAACACAATGTATTCATGACTGTCTCAAAACCAGAATGTGGATTTTATGTCACCTTTGTTCATAATTAATAAACTTTGAAAGCCACCAAAATGTTTGTCAGAGGGAGATATGACTGATAAACTATAATACATTCAGATTATGGAAACATTCTCTCAAGCTACAGACATACAGGGAGAAAATCTCAATGTATATTACTGACTGAAAGAAGCCACTGTGAATATACTGTATATTGTGTAATTTCAAATACTTGACATTCTAAGGTAAATCTATGGAGGCGGAAAAAAGAATAGAGTGTTTCAAGAGGTTAAAAGGGAGGGAGGCCAGGTGCGGTGGGGCATACCTGTAATCGCAGCACTCGGGAGGCTGAGGGGAGGCAGAGAATCACCATGAGTTTGAGGTCCGCTGGGCTGCATAGTGAGTTCAAGGCCAACCTGAAATACATAGCAAAACCCTGTCTCAAAAATAAATAAATAAATAAATAAATAAATAAATAAATAACAGTGATGGAAGAGAAGAATAGAACACAGAAAATTTTAAAGGCAGGGAAACTATTCTATATGATACTGCAGTGGTTGATGCAGCTCATCAGTCATTATACATTTATTCAGACCCACAGAATGTAATACACTAAGACTGAAATTTAATGTAAACTATGCTTTAAATAATGATGGCTCAGTGTAACTTCCCAACAGAGGTATGACTCTGCTATGGAAAGTTGTTAGTGCAGCAGGTTGAATGAGGAGTAAGGAGTAGATGAGAACTTTTTGTTCAAAAAAGCTATACAGGATCGAAAAAAATCAAGTGATGATAGTTAAAAAGGTGTAAGTATTTTACTTTTCTAATTTTATAATCACACTCTGAGTAATCCAAACTTTTGAGAAAACCTTGTGATGATGCTTAATTTTATTGATTTATACTGAACACTAGAATATAAAGAAATTAAGAGTTCATAGCTTTGCAGCAAGTGACTTTAGTAAAGCATTCAAATAAATCACAAAAGAGAAACAATTTTTGATGCATTATATACTTGTCAAAGGAAAGTACTGTGAAGGAAGTCAAAAAGTACATGTACAGGGGCTGGGGATTTAGTTCAGTGATTAGAGTGCTTGCCTTGCAAGCACAAGGGCCTGAGTTCGATCCCCGGCACCACAAAAAAAAAAAAAAAGTACATGTACAAACATTTAAGCTGAAGTATTCATATTTTTCTTTACAGAAAAAAAATATAGTTATCCTTTATTTAATGACTTTTTTATTTTTAGTTAGTACATTTTGTAATACATAACGATTATATTTATTGTGGGGAGTTTGTACATGTACACAACACATCTTAGTTCTCATAGTCCCCTTCTCTACTTGCCCATTCCTGCTCTTTCTCTTGATCTCTTTCCCATTTGGAAGAGCTCTATTTCCAATGTTTTTCATTCAGTTGCCCTTTGAACTCTTTTTCCTTTTCTTCCCCTCATCTCTGTTCCCTTTCCCATTTGAAAAAGATCTCCCTGCTTCCTATTATCTATACTTTATTTGGTTCTTTATTTGTATTTTGGGTTTCTCATATAAGAGAAACCATGTGATATTTAAGATTATGTATCTGACTTACTTCATTTAAAGTTAGGGTCTCAGGGTTGTATCCATTTACATACATATGCCTCAGGTTTATCCTTGGGCAGAGTAGTGCTCCATTGTGTATAAATATTACATTTTATTTATCTATTCATCTATTTATAGACATATGGGCAGTTTCCAAAATCTAGTTATTATAAATTGTGCTGGTATAACCCTGGGCATGCATGTATCACTGTAACTACGATGTCTTTAACTCTTTCAGAAAGTTTTCTAGAAGGGAAATAGCTCGGTCAAATGAAATTTCTATTTTTAATTTTTTGAGGAATCTCCATACTGATCTCTGCAGTGGTTGTACTAGTTTACATTCCCACCAACCGTATAGAAGGATTCCTTTTGCCCCACAGCTTTGTGGGGCAACAAATCGCTTGATTTCTTAGTGATATACATTCTTTCTGAAGTAAGATCGTGTCTCAGGGTTGTTTTAATTTGCATTTCTATAATGACCAGCAATGATGAACGTTAAAAAGCAGAAGGTTTTCAATTCGATATGATCTCATTTGTTGATTTTCAGTATTATTCCTCATGCCATTGAGGTTCTGTTCAGAAAGTCCTTGCCTACACCTGTCTCCAAGTGTTTTAGCTATTTTGTCTTCTAGCAGATTGTTTCTGTCTTAACATTTAATGGCATTTTCTAAATTGATGAAGCCCTTAATATCTATAGAGAATATTTCTCATTTGAAAAATAAAATCCACAGAGAAAAGTCAATTGAAGATGTTAAGACCTTTTTAATAAAAAAACAACTTTGAAAAAAGATTGATGGATATTTAAAGGACTAGAGAAAATACATTTTTTCTAAAATATTTCAGTTTTAAGATACTAAAGATAGAAAATTGAATATAATATGTGAATATTTACTAAAATTTCTTTGATTATTTTAATTATTAAAATGCAAATAGTCAACAGAAACACTTTAAAATTTGCTTTATGGTAAATGTATATATTTCCAGGAAAAATTTTGATTTTTAAAATAATGTTTGATTCAGAACCATTTTGTAAGACAGTTGAAATGCACATTTCAAACATTATGTGCCTTTAAATAGTCTCACAGTTCTCTTTAGATGGTGATATGAGATGTTCCTTTCAATTTGTTAATGTGATAGGTAGTATTACGATACTTTAGATGCATGAGCTTTCTTTGAATGTCCTGGAATAAACCCTGGTCACTTGTGGAATGGGTGACTGTCCCACCCTCAGACCTATACATGAAACGGGCGGGAGTTTTTCTCTTCAAGTTTATAATCTCCACTGCCTCGTTTTGCTTCCATGAGGTCTGTTACTCCCACTCCCAGAAATGATTACAGAAGGAAGGTGAAAAGGCCAGAGTTCTGGGAAAGGAACCTCTAAGAAGAGAAGGTTTTCTTTATGACTCCATGTATATAATATACATATATATAATACGTAAACTATTCTATTATACTTTCACCTTATATGTATACTATTATATGTATATTATGATACACATAATATACATATAATGTATTGTATTATATTATATACATAATAAATTATTATATTATATACAGAATAATATAACATATATGTGTATCATAATATACATATAATAGTATTCATTTCATGGTCAAAGATTTAATGATATATAAAAATACATATAATAGTATTCATCTCATGGTCAAAGATTTAATGAGGGGAAGATTCAATCCTGCAGATACACACTGAGTAAATGCTTATTAGAAACTATGACTTTAGACTATAAGCATCAATTTTCTTCTGATTTAATATTTCAAACATGATTCCAGAAATATTAGAAATATCATAGGTTGAGGGGCTCTGTGAACACATCCATCTTTCTAAATGGGAAGCATTAGAAAACATCTTTATTATTTAAATAAAAAGATTATATTTCTAATATCGAAATTTGGTAATATATGAGTGTACATATAAAATAAATGTTATTTGCATTTTCTTATATTAAATTTGAGTGAATATGTCATATAAACTGTATAAGAAATTTGAACTAAATGATTCCTAAAACCAATCAACCATTTTTCTGCCAACCAGGTGCATTTCACAGAAGTTCAAATAAAGCTTGTGTTTCTGAAGTATAATAATTCCGTCTATCACATCAAGAAATAAAACCGAGTATACCATATCACTAGCTAAAAAGGATGCCCTAGATTCAACAATCTCTTGATTATTTAAAAATAACTCTTAGAAAAATAGGAATAGGATACTTTAAAATGCAAAACAAAAATCTGTTTTATACTTAATGCTATATATCTAGAATCATTTCCTTTAAAGTCTAGGAACAAGGTTCCTGATTATTATTCTTTAGCAGTTTTATGAATTCTAAATAAATTCAGACATAATCTAAAAAGAAGAAACTTAGCTATTGGATAGAAGAAAAAAATTTAATTATGAATATTGATGTTATAGAAACAAAAATAAACAAGGAATAAATTTAATTGTTGGCTAGCATATAGTAATTGACAATGCATATTATATATACATAAAAAGGAAAGTTAGCTTACACATTTTATAGCATATTAAAACTCATTAGAAGCCACACCCACTCGGGCTGGGGATTTAGCCCAGTGATTAGAGTGCTTTCCTTGCAAGCACAAGGTCCTGAGTTCGATCCCCGGCACCACAAAAAAAAAAAAAAAAAAAAAAAAAAGAAACCACACCCACTCAAGTACACGCATGCACCCGGCTCACATACACTAAAGCGTTAGAATCATAATCAGCTACTGAGTGTTTCTAAAGGGAGCACAGAAAAAGCAACACACAGAAGGCTGGTGTTACACTGCCAGCGAAGCGCTAATAATGCTCACACTCTACGGATTATTAGGGTAAATTGATGCATGTATCCTGATACACTAC
Organism: Hystrix cristata; assembly: GCA_004026905.1. NCBI lineage: Eukaryota > Metazoa > Chordata > Mammalia > Rodentia > Hystricidae > Hystrix > Hystrix cristata. The sequence goes on from PVJO010028985.1 coordinate 8,394, forward strand.
ACAGAAATACATAACAGGGTAATAATTTTAAATATAAATGGAGATTAATTTCTCCTTCCAGTCCTTGAAATCATCATCCTTCTTTCACCCAGGCACCAGCTTTAGCTTTTTCTGCAGGGTACCTCACACTAGATTAAGGAAATTAAGAAGTCAACCGCACTGTGAAAAAAGTGTTTATATTTCCCTCCTTGACCCATATAGTCTTTTAAAAAGTGTGTTTTTGCTGTTGTTTGTTTTATTTTTCCCTTTCAGATATTCCTTGGAAGCTCAGTAACCCAAGCCAGAAGGAACAAAACCTACAACAGGTAAAATCAACCATAAAGCCATGGATGAGAGAAGAGTAAGAAAAAGGTTTTTAGTTGGCTGAGAAATAGGGCAAATGTCCAACCAGATGAGGACCTGGGGTGCAGAGGCTTTAGAGGCTCTGGGTCCACCTTAGTCAAGTCCCAACCTCACAGATCTTGGCGAAGGGCTAATACAGGCATATAAGAGATTCCCTGATAGAAACCATCAAATGATTTTAGGGATCTTTGAAAGCAGTTGTGTCTTACACTTCTTACTCAAAAGGAGACCTGCAAAGATACTGTGATGGTTGATTGATTGTGTCAACTTGTAAGAGAAGCTTAACTAAATTGGTTTAGCAATTCTACACCCTAGGATGTAGAAGATCCACCCTAGGGCGTCCCATTCTCTAGATGGTATAAAGCGGAAATGAAGAGGGATCTAGGCTGGCCCGTTTCTTTGGATCGGTTTCACTTCCCTTGGAGGAGCTCCAGACTTCCACTTAGATCCTTGGAACTCCAGACCTTCGGCTGGGCCCTCCAGATCTCCAGCTTGCAGACGGACCTTCTGCATGCTTCCATGCCTGACTTGTAAGAAGCCTGAGGAAGCCAAATTGTAAGCTCTCAAATATTCATATATCTACCATTGTATCTGTTTCTCTAGAGAATACTGACTAATACAGATACCAAGAAAAAAAAAAGGGAAAAATGTAAATAAAGCTGTTTTAAATAAGGAGGGTAGGGGGAGTGAAGAGGAGGGGTGAGGAAGGTGGGGAATCAAGATACCATGTACAGGTACAAATTAAATACGATGAATATGATCATTATGTCTATCTATAATGTAACAATACATGTTCTCAGTAAAAAATTTAAAAATTAAAAAAAATCTTAAAAGAAAAAAAATAAAGGGAGAGAGAGAGAGACCCACAATCTATTTTAGCTCTAACAGTCGACTTTCAAACCACGTGGCTACAGGGCTTGTCCAGTGGTGGGGGAGTACAGGCAGAAGAGGCCTGTGCAACTGAGGAGGGTGCAGAGGTGCTGTGGGGAGAGGGGACAAAGCCGGCCTTAGAAAAGCTGCTCAGCTGCATGTGGCTCAAGGAGTTTCCGAACAACCAAAGAAAGGAGAGTAGAGGGTAAATCTGGGCTCTGAAGACAGGAGGAGCCTGGATTCATTGTGGGAGAGACTGCAGCCTGGGAGGGCGCGTGGACCTTGGCTGTGGTGTCTCCACATAAAGGTGCGTGTCTCCACATGTCAGGGAGACCTGTGTGTCTATCAAGAATTTGCTTTATCTTTAAGAAAGAGAATGAACTATAAATTTATCTCAATATTTATATTTAAAAATACCTTAGTTTTAACAGAGAAATGACTGTGATACCTTGAATCTATTTTTTTTTCTATCAGCATAAAAATGGGTTTCTAAGTACCACTGATTTTTTTACAAAAAAATTAAAATTTTACTCCATTATGTTTAAAATTTGTATCCCTGAGATTTATAAGCCAAATAGCATTTATTTATCTATCTATATATCTAACTATCCATCTGTCTATCTGTCTAACTATCTTTATCTGTCATCTATCTACTTGTTTATTTTTGTAGTACTGGAGATTGAACAAAAAGGCCTTTGCATTGAGGTACATCATAGTCCTTTTTAAATTTTTTTCTTGAGATAGGGACTTGCTAATTCACTCAGCTTCCCTGGCTGACTGGAACTTGTGATCCTCCTGCCTCGGCCTCCCAGAGTTCTAGGAATATAGAAGACCACACCTGGCCAAAGACCTTTTAAAGTAATACTTACCAAATAAAATTTTATGAGATACTGTGATGGCATATAAAAGTCTCAAAAATAAAATTTCATGGGGCTGAGGATTTACCTCAGTGGTACAGCACTTAACTAGCAAGTGCAAGACCCTAAATTCAATCCCAGCACCCCCCAAAAAAATAAAATTTCAGTTTTATCTTGAAGGATATTCATTGCAGCATTAATTACAATAAAGAAAAATTGCTAACAATTTAAATATCAGTGGTTGGGGAATGAATAATATTTGAATATAGTTTCTGAAAATTGTTTTATAAAAATAATGGAATAAAAATGTGAACAATGCAATATTCAGTAAAATGTAAGCAGAATACAAAGCAGTTAGGTGGAGGAAACTATTACATCATTTTGAGAAGTTTATCATGCTAAATATTTAAAATATTTAATTCAAAAAGTAGAAATATAATAACAGTTTTCAAAAATAAAATAACATGAGGCCTCTATTTTCAAAAGAGATGTTAACCATTTTGTAAAATCAAAAGAAATCTGATATAATGTGTGGTTTCTGTGACTCTGGATTTTTATCTAGAGCATATTTCAAAAGTTACTACAGGAATCATTTGGTACAAGTTTACCAAATTGAAGGTCAATTCCTAGATCTTCTGGTGACTTCCCACAGGAAAAGCCCTTATTTCTCTCTTCTTACTCTGAGTTCCCACGTGGCTCTTGTCTATTTTCACCTCTAGCACCAGCTCTTCCACAGTGGTTTGCCCTGTTACTTCGTTCAGCCAAACAAGCAGAGTCTTCTCTCCAGCTCAAATGTAAATGCTGAAGAGCAGACTAGAGCAAACTTTTGAACAAGTGATCTCGGATTTTGCACGAGCTCTCTTTTCTCCGGATCCAAAAACTCTGTTTAGCACCATGGGTCAGACAGTAAGTACTTAATGCAAGTCATTTGTATTTTTATGTGTTTCTATTTCTACCAAACACTGGTTCAGATATCTTAAATTATTTTTGCATTTACTGAACAAATGAATGTTCATAAAGAATTAATGTTTTTCCTCTTATGTTCAGTTTCATTTTTTGTGGTGTTAGTCACCCTCAGTCAAATATGGGTTGAAAATATTAACTGGAAATTCAAGAAATGAACAATTCGCAAGTGTTAAATTCCACATTGTGGGCTGGGGATTTAGCTCAGTGATTAGAGTGCTTGCCTTGCAAGCACAAGGGCCTGAGTTCGATCCCCGGCACCACAAAAAAAAAAAAAAAAAATTTCCACATTGTGCTCAGTAATGTAATCAAATCTCATATTTTCTTTCCATAGTCATTTAATAGCCATGTGGGTTATCAGATTATCCTGAAATCACAGTACTTGTGATCAAGTAACCATGATTCACTTAATGATGGCCCCAAAGCACAAGCATAATGATGCCAGAAATTCAGATATGATTAAAGGAAGCTGTAAAATGCTTCCATTAAGTGAAAAGGTGGAAGTACAATAAAATTTTAAGAGACCATGTTTATACAACCTTTTTTTACAGGATATTGTCATAAGTGTTCTATTTTATTATTATTTTATTATTGTTGTTGCTTTTACTGTGCCAAATTTATAAATCACTTTTGATTGTAGATGTTTATATATACGAAAGAACTTAGTATTTAAAGGGTTCTATACTATCAATGACTCTAGGAATTCACTGGATGTCTTGAAAAGTGCTCCCCATAGATAATGGAGGGACTATTAGAATCGTACTTCTCAATAAACCAATACAGTGCTCTCCCCGGCAGAATGAACCTTCTCCTGCCTGAGACAGAAGTCAAAGTCAATTCTCCATCTCCTTTGACCCCCTGACCTCCTGCTCTAGAACACTGATGCCCTGCCAGTTATTACTTACCCAATTTAAAAGACGTTCATTGATTACACTTAAAAGAAGATCCTTTAAAAGAAATTTTCAACTTGCATGAGTTCAAAGTAATTCTGAACTGTAGTGTACAATCCGTTTCTATACTGCCTGCCTACTGATTAAGGTATGCATCATTTAAACTCAGCAAGGGTACACTGGTTATTTTTCACAAGTGTTGTGTAATAATCCAAAACTATAGCTGTGTTTTGAAAAATGTCAAGTTTCCATGCAAAATTATCAAGCAAAATTGATATGGAAAACACTAGAACTTACTTTTCTTTTACATTTATGGTTTCTCATATCAGAGAAACAATTCGACGTGTACTTATGAGTGTCTAATTTATTTCACTTAATAGTAAGATGAAGGGGAAAAAATGGAAAAATGTAAATAAACTTGTTTCAAATAAAGAGGGGTGGGTGAATGGAAGGAGGGAAGGGGAAGAGTGGGGAAAGCTAAGATACATCATTTACAGGTACAAAGCAACCATGTTGATTATGATCATTGTGTATATAATGTACCAATACATGTTCTTGGTAAAAATTAAAATTAAAAAAAAAAGAAAACACTAGAATTTATAGAGACTCCAGCAGTTTATTGGAGAATCTTGCTCTTTGTACCTTACTGAAAAATGTATATTAGAAAATAATGCTACATTAAAGAAATGTATTTGGAATCATTCTAAAACATTTTCAAAACCAAATTAGTTACATCTATTTCAATTGCAAAGTTTTCATTTTCCACAAAAGATAATTTAACCTTCCCCTTGACTGTTGGAACAACAGGTAGAACAAAATATCTTTAATAATTTAAAAATGACTTATAAATCTCTCCTGCTCTCTCTAATTACAGTGTGAATCTTTTAGTCAAGGTCAAGAGCAGGGCAGTGGCTCATTTTTTTTTTATTTCAAAGATTAAACATGTTCCAATAATCATGGAAATTCATTTTATTCTGAGAATGATTGGGAAAAAAATATTTTCTACATTATTTTGCCTCTATTTTAACTGTCTTAACAGTACTTAGAGAGTGAAGAGTCATTTTATTAATATATGCTATTTCTCAGCTGAATATCTCTTGAGATTTGCATTTAACATGCTGTAATTATTTTTGTCATTTCCACATAAATCAGTAAAATACATATTTATTGTTACTGACATAGTGCTATGGGCAATTTAAAAAGGCAAACACTGTTGATAGCCGTATTTTGAAAAGAATTGTTTTTTTAAAAAACATTCCTCACACTTTACAAAGTTTTCTATGTCCTCAGAATCCTTGGCGGGCAACTGTAAAAATACTTGCTCAAATCTTCTTAAGAAAAGCTTTGTAGATCCCACTGGTGGATACGATGACCTCTTTCACCTTGTCAAAAGGGCAAACTTGTCAACTCACAGTAGTCAATACTCTGAAGAGCATCCCTTTAGCTCACAAGCGTGGACCAAGCAGGGACTTTGGAATGCAGGTGCTGAGACGTGTGGGCTTGACAGAGACAAATAGTACAGGATTCATCAGCTGATCAAGGACGAAGGGACACTTTCTGAAGCTGAAGCCCACTTAGATTTCTCCTATATCACTTAATGATGTGAGCAGAGACTTAATTCTTTGAAGTTACTGATTTAAGGAGCTGAAGAGCAAAGGAAGCTTTTTGCTTGATCTGATTCTTGTTATTAAAAGAAGTAGAGGAGATAAAACACTTTCTATTTTTATCGATTGATGTATTTTGAGGTCAGTATTTTAGTCTGTTCATCTATATCTTGCCCTCTGCCCTCATTTCAAAGTACTTACTCACTTCTGATTAGAATTTCAGTTAATTTGCTGAAATATCCTTTAGCTGATTACAGTTAACTCCTTCCTCTTCGAGAGAGAATTTGTTTTATTTCAAGTGGGTGGATGATCATCATTTATTTTATACTCCAATTTAATTAAGAGTTCCGATTGAAAAGACCCAGAAAATATACTGAAATAAATTAGTGTGATATCCTTTCTAAAGTTAAAAAAATCCATATATCCTTTTCCTCCAAGCATAATTTAGCCTATCATGTATCTAAAACAATATTTAAGGGATGGAATTCTTTCCTCTTTTCTTTTACTACACAGATTCACTTTGTAGCACCAAAGTGCTAGATAATTAATGCTGATTGAATGTTATTCCACTTTATAGAATTTCAGGGACATTCTGAAAATTTCCGCATATTCCCAAGGCAAGAATGAGTTGTAGCATATTGCCCTGTCTTTGATTTGGTGATTTTGTGTACTTATTTCAGTTTATAGAACTTACTTACTGTGGAGTGCACAAAACTTCCATACTTAAGGGTATCGACAGAAAGCTAACTCGATCCTCCTCCTCAAAAATGTCAGTCTTACAAGATATTGTGTGAAAGAATTACATTATTTCCTCACTCTTCTCAGTTCTCTCATGGCTCTTTGGCATCTTCAAACTACTACTTATATAATTCAGAAAAAGTCGTGGCTTTTTCTGCATTTAATTCTAGTTTGCTCATTTCCATGCAGCCTCAACTCATATCCCAAATGACTTATTATCATTATTATTAGCAAAGAGTCTTATTTTCCCAAATTAGAATGCTTTCCTCCTTGGAAAAGAAACAAATGTTAATTTTGAAGACATTTTGAAAACAGTCCCTTCCGCCTGCTGTAGGAACAGAGACCCTGATTACAATACTAACCTGGTTGGTTATACATAATTATCTTTCACTGCTGATTGCATATTTAAATTAATTGTAACAAAATTCAGGTCTAAAAAGTAATTCCTTGTTTTTTTCTTTATTTTGACTTTTGGACTAAAGGACTGAAACAGCTTTAATTTCTAGCCAAGCCTACTTTCAGTTGTAGAGACAATACCACTACTAATGTTATTGTCACTACCCTCCCTGGAGTATAACAGAACTAGACTTCTACATCTGAGAGGACTTGGACACCGTCGATGTTAAATTCAAACACATTCTGTGGAGGAAGTTGCACGTTCTAAAAGCAAATCTGTCTTTCTGAGACAAAGACCATCAATATACATGATCCTACCTTGAGATGCCAGATTTCCCCTGCAGATCTCCCAATGTTTCATATGTTGTTGCGCTTCAGACTATGTCGTGTCATCATCTCTGCTGGGCTTATTGTGGTCAACGTAACCAGGAATGCCCAGCTGGACTGAGTTGTGGGTTCTGGGCATAGAGGATCCACCTGAGGATTGTTGTCGACAGAACAAAAAGGAGAACGGGAGCAGAAGATGGGGGCCAGCTGTTTCCCAGGAGAAGCTCTGTTGTGGCTGGTTCTCTTGAAGGGAACTTGGCTGTTCTGGTCAAAGGAGGAGCTCAGGGCCTTGCTGTCGTCAAGGTTGGATGCTGTTCACTTCAGGGGAGCTCTTGTCTTCATCTCCACTGCGAGCATTGTGTCCTGGTTCCAGTATACATTTCTTCAGGCTTTGAGTGCAGACACAGATGTAGATGGGACATTGCTGTGGGCTCCCGGCCCTGGATTGGATCTTTCAGGTCTCCAGTGCATAGTTTGACATTCTGTACTCTTAACTGCATTTGGCTTGTGTGTGTGAATGTTCTAACTTGTAATTGTCCTGTATTAAATCTGCTCTCTTGTAAATCATTTACTCTAGAAAAGTAGCTAAGACATCATCTAATTGCTGATACTACAACTGAAACTTTCCCTGCATACAGAGCACATTATGAAGCTCTGCCTACTGATAAAACAGGTGTGGAGCATGGACTGTCATACGGTTCTCCAGAAGGGAACTCGACTGAAATTAACTCAGAGAAATAGACTATTTATCCAGGTAATATCCCTCAATTTTTAGTTAAAATTTCATAAAATAGTGATTTTATTTTAAAATATTGATCTTAACTGGTTAGATTAATAGAGTGATGTTGGGAAAAGTACTTAGTTGCTAAGAGTTCCAATTTCTTCATCTAAAGAACTAGAATAATACAGCACAGCAGGTGTCTAGGACTATTTCCTGTATTTCCTGTGTGAAATCACAGCATATATGTAATGCAAAGGTCACTATGTAAAATGCTCACACAAACCAGGTTAATCACACAAATTTGGTAAATCCAGATCGTATATAGAAATAGGGGGGCTTTTGCAAACATGCAATTTACAAATGTATTTGAATTTAAAAAAAACTCGGTTATTTTAGCCTAACAAGTGCTAAAAAAAAGAAAAACTAAGATGATGGAAATATTTTCTGTGTCCTTAAAGATTCTTTGATCTCTTGTAGAGGCAAAATACCAGCAAAATATAAGCAGACAAGAGAATTAATGGAAACATAAACCAATTTTTCTGTTAAAAATGGAATCACCAAAGGACTTACTTGTTCAGGTCATCAGGGATGATTTCATAAATGAGCTAACACAAGAACTAGCTCTTTCAGTAAAATATAGTTGGTGGAGAAATAGGAGTCAAAGATTAAAAATTCTAGAAATTGTTTGTGCAAAACTATAAAGAAATTAACATATATGGCAATGAATCACCGACCTTAGGTTCTATTATGGCTTGTTTCTAGGTGTCCCTGAAAGCTTCATACGGTCACAGGTGGGGCTTTTCAGAGGTGGCTGCATCTAGAGTGTGTGATACTGGACTATGTGTGTGTGATTGCTAAATTAGTGCACTGATTGGTTTGACA
>PVJO010028986.1:0-17402 GCA_004026905.1 Hystrix cristata
TAACATCATAGCTGCCCTGAGTATCCTTAAACTCGCCAACTCATTTCATGGGGAAAAATCGAAACCCAGAAATGATTAACTACAGATCAATAAAAGAGAACAATGAATCACATGAAAGGTCAAGTTGCAGAGGGCGGGGAGGACATGGTGAGCCAGCATAATTAGGGGCCCTTGTAAACACGCCGGCTCGCAAATACTTGTAAAAACAGATCGCCTAAGTATGAAAGGAAGTTAATTTTTCATAAAACTTGGAGAAAAGCAAATCTGTTTTTAATATCATACTCGACATTGATTTGATACTTGATTTCTTTTGGAGCAACAGGGAGACTCAGTTTTTGTTTACTCTTCCCCAAGATGGCGCAGATGATTCTTCCACATTAAGACTTTCCCCGGGCTCTCATGGGGCCGGCTGACATCAAATGCTATTTAGTGGAGACAAATGACAGGGGGTGAGGGGAGGTATAGAAAAATGGGGTGTCATTCTTGCCAGAAGCTCCCTGTCACATGTAAAGAATTTTATTAATAAACCTTCTAGTGCCTACTGCTCCCTCGGAATGTACCCATCTCTGGAAATTTTTTAAACAAATTTAGATTTAATTTCCTTTTTCATTAATTAATTTTTGTATTAATCTCATCTATTAAAGCCTAATACCGCTCAATTATACATTATAACCTTGGAGAAAAGTTGGTAATTGAGAATGTCCCAGGATTCCAGGAGTGCCCTGGCTCAGAATGTCTGCTTTAATTAGGTTTTCATTAATTACTTTTTTATCAATTAATATTTTGTACTTTCAGCCTAATACTTGCGATCTCCCCATCACGCACCCTTAAATGACACCTCATTTACTGTAATCAGTCAAGCAAGGGGCCCAAAAAGAGTTCAGCAGAAAGAGCAGCAGACAGGCTCTGCGTCTCACATACAAATTATACGTCACCGTTTGGGGGTGGGGTTCACCCCAAAATGTCTATCATGAGAGTATAGGCAGGAGGGAGGGGGAGAGAGAGAGAAACAATCATACACAGGAACACAGGAAGTGTCTGGTCCAAACAGATCCTTGCTTTGCAGGCAGAAGCAGAATAATCGCATCAATTCCACAATATCAGTCTGCAACGTTTGCGTCACGTCCACCTCTTCCCTGCACCTCCTCCCTACCCCTTTACTAGGAAACACATGATTTATCATCTACACCAGGACACTCCTGAGATAGAAAGGACCGAGGCACAATGGACACGCACCAGGACCATCCCCAGGGCACCAAGATGTGTTATCACCCACCCCCGCCCTGTTCAAGCTCAGTTCCCTCCAGGATGCTGATTTGCACACCTTCTCCAGAGAGACAGCCACTTCTTCAAGAAAGCAACTCTGCCTCTGCTTAGTGCTAGCATTTTCAGACCAGCATTTTCCTGGAAAACAATACACTGACTAATGGCACTAAGATGATGTAATGTCCACCTCCCCACTCTCTTGGCATTCCCACTTTCTGTCTTAAATTAGATGACTGTGTCCACCCAGTACTTTTTTTATCTTGTATGTTTCACTATTTCCCAACTATAATTTTACAAAATTTTACTGAATAGTACTCAACACCTTAACTGAATGACCAAAATTAAACAAAAGGCAAACTTATTAGTGGGATATCTTTGAGGAAGTTTTTTTAGGTCCTCTACACAGTTTTCTCCTCTGTAAAACAGGGATAAAATAGTAATTACCTCTTAGGTTTCTTGTGAGCATTAGATAAACTGACATATGTAAAGTTCTGAAAACAGCCACTGGTTCACTGAACATGCTATGCAAGGACCATACTTGCTAAATTAAGAAAAAAAAAATCACAAACAACTTAAAGAAACAGTGTTGACCAAAAGAAATAAAAATTTCTATCCCTAAACTAAACATGGTATTTTGCACTCAAGAAGAAAAGACCCCCCAATATTGCAAAAACAAAAATGAAGAAGAAAGGACAAGAAAAAAGACTCTGTTGGACAGAGTTTCCTGGGCAAACTCTTTAAGCATCTCATTTAATCCACATGGCAGCCCTAGAAGGTAGCTGGCGTTGCTATCAGCACCATTTTACAGATGAGGAAACAGAAACTGGCTTCCGCTACACAAGGAAACCAAATTCCACAAAGATTGAGTCTAGGTGGTAAAACTGAGGAAAATAAAACAAAAGTTCAGGGTGTTGGGCTACATTTTACTGTCTGCTTGATCCCTACTTGGTTCTGCCATGCAAACATTTGCTCACAAGAGCCCTTAAAAGCCAGGACGCAGTCTCTTCCTCCGTCCTGTGACTGGCTAAGACTGGCTGGAACTTTTGGAAAGATTTTCTGAGTCCCAAGAGGGAGTCCAAAAAAGAACAAGCACAAGGAGGTAGAAAATTGATCCAGCTGACTGAACAGTGCCTCGTCTTCCCTGGGGAGCCCACTTCCTATTGGTGACTCCCAGCCTTCCCCATGCCACACATGCCTGACATCTGGGACAGAACTGGCCCACCTCCCAGGCACCTGCGCCCTCCCACCATCCCCAGAAAGGGAGTGTCTGCCCCGCTCCCACGAGGGACAGCAGTCTGTAGTTTAACACCCCGCCCACTTTTACCTTATACCATCAGCAACTAACTTAAAGTCAATTTTCCGGCATATTTTGGTAGATGTCTTAGTCCAGCCCTGCTGTTATACAAAACACCTTGGATGAGGTCATTTAAAAATAATGCAGTGGTATTTGTCACAATTCTAGAAGTTGGCAAGTCCAAGATCAAGGCACCTGCCAGCCCAGCCTCTCTGCTTCTCAGAAGGGGCTTTCTTCCTGCGTCCTCACTCGGTGGGAAAGGAGTAGAAGGACCAACAGGCTCCCACAAACTCACTTACAAGGGAACTAATCTCGTTCATGAGAGTAGAGTCCTCATAATCTAACAACCTCCAAAGGGCCCCACCTGAATCGGGGTTTAGTTCCAGCATGGATTTGGGAGAGAATGAACATTCAAACCTTAGCAACAGAGATGAGTGCAGTAGCTCACTTAGTTGAGCTAATGGAAATGTTCCTTCTGCAGGTATGTGTTGCCACCAGGATGCACCTGTCACTGCTTCCTCTCTAATATCAGGATCACATTCGTGTGCATGCATATGTGCGCACACACGTGCACACACACACACACACACACACACACACACACACACACCCCTTCAACAAAAGGTTTGCAAAACATGCAACGGATGATACCAGCAGCAGCTGACAATGTGATCCAAGACGTCGCAAGCAGCACCTGCACAGAGGAGCACCCCAAATAATTCATTTCCCTGTCTCTGGAGAACACGTAGGAACACGTAGAACTGTCCCCCTTTATAAATCACCAGAAATGAAAACTATAGCCAACATGGGGCTTGGGAAGACATTTCTAAATTAAATAAGAGAGAATGAAGTATGCAGAGAAAATATACTCTTCTAAAATGATTTATTGCATGAAATGCCATTAAATTTCAGACTACCGTATCAGCTTCGTGTTCCTCGTAAATTCACAAAAAGCCAGTTTCTGTAAGAAAAAAATCTTTAAAAAAAATGATAAACAGAGATTTAAAAAAGATCTTGTTCAAAAGCTAGCAAAAAAATCAAAGATGAGTAATTAAAGAAGAAAGGATATTTGGAATTCAATAACTGATAAGAGAACCATACTGAATTTAACAGCTGTGAGGAGCGCAGCTATGAAATATGGAAGCAGTGATATGTTGCATAAAACTTTCCAAAAATGAAGAAGAAAAGAAGGTGACACTGAAGATCATTACAGTGTTGCAAATTCTCCAGAAACATAAAATCCTGTTTTAACTGTCATTCAAAGCAGACTTCCACAGTATGGTACCCTTGCTCAGAAACAGTGGATGTTTAAGTTATTGTGTATAGTTGGGTGCTGGCTAAATATAGAAAATAAGAAATAAATCCCTATAAAGAAAGATCATGGCTATATTTGGCTGGAAAAGGACGGGTATCCTAGAATAGAGGAGGTTAACATGCATTCATCTGCACAACAGACTCTTCAGAGAAATGAGGAAAGATGTACAAACGCAAGCCTATGGGACGGGGAGAAGAAGAGAGACCAACTCCACTGCCTCCGAAAGGGGCAGCACAGGTGAGGGCAGCCCTGTATGACCTGGGGAAGGGGACTGTGGTCAGCTGAATAATGACCCCTAAAAATGTCCACACCCTCATCCCCAGAACCGGTCAGCATGTTACCCTGTATGGCAACAAGGATTCTGTACATATAATTAAGTTAAGGATCTTGAGCTAGGAGATTACCCTGGGTTATATGGTCAGCCCAGTGCCACGTGGGGTCCTTAGAAGGAAAAGAAGGATGCAGGAGAGAGAGAGAGAGAAGACTCATTGACAGCAGAGCAGATGGGCAGGGCGTGAGGCTGTGAGCCCAGGAATGAGCATGGCCACTAGAAACCCAAAAAGTTGAGGAAACAGATTCTTATCTAAAGACTCTGGAAGGAGTACAATCTTGTGAGGCCTTGATTTCAGACTTCAGTGCTAGAAAACCATATGCTATTAACTTAGGCCATGAAATTTGTAGTAATTTGTTACGGCAGCAATAAGAAACCAATACAGACACTTTATTAAAAAGAGTGTCTTATTAGCTCAGCAGAATTAGCTCCCAGCTTCTGTACCTTAGGCCTAGTTACAGAGTTAATACTTTATTATTTGAGGTAGTAACATGATCACGAATATGGCATTTCTGTGGAGAGTTCAAACAGCAGGGAAACACTTGCCTATGAGGTTAGCCTGCTGACGCAGTGCCAGGGGACACAGAAAGCCCCTAGTAATAAAATGACCAGGAAGAAAATTAGAAATAGGAAGACATGAGCGATATGTCATACGGATCATGAAGAATACCTTAAAAATAAATGGGAACAGATAAAAAATCAAGCTATATTGAATGCTCTAAATATTCTGGATAGTTTTTAGCTTCAAAGATGAAAAGCAAGACATTCATATGTTAAATGTTTATACAGGTAAGTGACTAGTCTCCAAAATACAAGACTTCAAGCCAGGCGTGGTGATACACACCTGTAATCCCAGCTCTCTGAGAGGCTCAGCAGAAGGATCACAAGTTTAAGCCCAGCCTGAGCAATTTAGCAATTAAATGAGGCTGTCTCAAAATAAAAATTGAAGTAAATTAAATTTTTTAAAAGATCGGGGATATACATGTCACAGCTCTGAGTTCAATCCCCAGTAGCAAAAACAAAAACAAAACCAAAAATGCAGACTGCGATAGCTAGTGATCTACAGGATTTGAAGCCTTTCTTTGTTCATCATGTCTGGAAGAAGCTGAAACATATTTACAAAAGCAAAAGAACTCATAGAAGATAAGCAAAAACACCATCACCACCATCCACCCCTACTAAAAGAAACACACTAACCAAATGGGCTCGTTTTTGAAAAATAAAGAATAGGTATTTATATTTTCAAAGATCCAAACAAGCTAAATATGGAATTGCCTTAAAAACTGATACAAATGAAATACATTGTAAGCAGAACATAACCGCAATTGGTAGTTTGCTTTAAAAGATCGACATATAATTTTCTATAATGATTAAATCAGAAATGTGTGTAAAAATTCCATCACAAAAAACTGAGGAAATAAAGATTATATAAGAGTACACAAAAGTATGCTACCTATCCTATCTTAAACAAGGGAAAGCCAATAAAATATTTTGGATACAGTAATTAAAAGTAAGTTTTAGGAAAGGTTTAAATTTAAATGTCTTTAAGACAGTTGAATGTATCCAAGAGTAAAACAAAAAAGTAGGCTATAATATGAACACCTAAGGACCAAACAAAAAATAAGTAAATTCTTTTTATAAAATCCAGATAATAAACATTTTAAGTTTCTGGGGTACAGTTATTGCTAGGAATTCTTAATTTCGTTTTGTCTTGCAACATTTAAGAATGTAAAAGCCATCCTCAGCCTGGATGCTGCAAGTTAGTAGCTTCTGCAGTAGAAGGGAGGAAGGGAGGAAGACAAATTTAATGACAAAAATTAAAAACAGGAAGCACTAAGTGAAGATGATAGAAGTCAGACAAAATATAGCATTTATGCCAGTTCAGATAAATAGCCTCAACTTCCCCCACAAAATACACATATTTAGAAATTGAGTAAAAAATTAAGTATATCTAAATATTTTCCATTACACACAATCTTAATCAATTAGATTCCAAGAAAAGTCTAAATATGAAAGAATTACCAAGGTTAATAGGCAAATGACAATAGAAAAAATACAACTGTGCCAATATCCATATCAAAGTCAAATTCAAAGACAAGGTATTAAATAGTATAAAGAAAGCCATTTTGCATTGATAAAAGGTATAATTCACAAAAAAATCTTAACTATCGTGACCTTCTCTATAGCAACTAACACTGCACTGAAATATATAAAGCAAACTGTTAGAAACTAAGGCATCAAATTGACAAAAACACTATAATAATGTGAGACTTTAACACGCTTCTCTTAAGTTCCTGACAGGTGGGTAGGGAAAATTTAAATAACATAAGGAAACCAGAACTAATGTAATTAATAATATGGACTTAAAAGACACGTATCAAACTTCTTTCCCTATAAAGAATGCTTTTTTCTGTGCTTGAGTGCTTTTAAGGGATTAATAATAATATTAATAAAGCTACAAGAAAATTCAATGGAAATTTTAAAATATTTTATAAGTTGTATTATCAAATCATAAGGGCAAAGTTTAAATAACATTAACCACTGATAAATTCAAACAGAAAAAGCTGCAACTAAACACTACTCGTTTTACAAATATTTCATTTTACTGAAATTGACAAAAACTGTAAAAGTTATAAAAATATAAACCAGTGCTATGTGTGTAAATACAAAGTCCAAAAGAAAAATTAAAAAACCACACCCTGTGACATGAAAATAAGACATGACCAAGTAAATTTTTATTCCAGAACTACAAAGATATTTTAGCATTAATAAAGTGGATGAATAGATTTAATCCAAGGAGAAATACATTTTAAGTTAAAAGTCATATACGAATATACGTCAGATACATTCAATTAGAATAAATACCCATTCTTAGTAAAAGTTCTCAGTAAAAGAGTTTATCATTATTTGAAAGTGACTATCTGCTTAGGAAAGCCAAGATTATCAACAGAAAAACTATTGCAACTTACCCTGAAATTAAGACATGCACCATAAAAGTGATAAACCCCATAGATTTGTCATATAACCCCACCAATTAATAAGAAAACATAAAGCTCAGAAAGAAGACATCCCATTTCCTAAACACACTTTTGACCCTCAGTATCCACAGGGATCAATTACAGGACCCGGGTAGGTACCAATGGATGTTCAACTCCCTGTGTAAATAGTATAGTATTCACACTAATCCACACACATCTCCCTGTATACCTTAAATCATCTATACATTATGTATACTACCTAATACACTGTAAAGGATACGTAAATAGTTGTTAGATTGTGTTGTTTAGGGAATAATGATAATAAAACGAAAGCTGTATGTGTTCAGTACAGATATCTTGGGTTTTAGAGTATTTTCAATCTGTAGCTGGCTGAATCCACAGATGTGAAAAGCTAATTATATACATAAATACACACACATACTAAACACACCCACACACATGGATACCGACACTCCTATAGAGACACATAGACAGATGTGTGCTTATAAAGATATATAGACAGATGTGTGCCTTCTGGGAGGACACTGATTTTATAGCATTTGCAGATTTCTGTGGTCTAAGTTCACACCATGACCTATTTTAAACGATCAACATGGAACCATAATTTCATAATTTGAAAATATCATAATTTAAAAATGTAATGTGTACAGCTAACCTCCTGAACATCAGCTTAGCCATTCAGCACACTGCAGAGTATAAGCTGCTTCCTCTCATGACTGCAAGGCTGCCTGGAACCTGCGCTCACTGCTGCTGCCCAGCACCTCGAGTATCATGGACCACACAGTGCTAGCTCAGGAAACAAGCAAAATCAAGGTCTGAAGTACAGTTTCTGCTGAATATGTATCACTTTCACATCATTGCAAAGTCAAAACTAGTAGTCCTGTATGTCTATCAACAGACGAATGGATAAAGAAAGTGTGATATTTATACACAATAGAGTACTATTCTGCCATAGAGAAAGATAAACTTGAGTCATTTGTAGGAAAATGGATGCACCTTGAAACCATAATGTTAAGTGAAATAAATCAGATGCAAGCTTAAATACCCCATGGTTTCTCTTATATAAGAAACCCAAAAGATAAACAAAGGCAAAATAAAAGATAGATAATAGGCAGTAGGGAGATAGACTTTTTCGAATGAGAAGGGAATCAAGAGATGGAGGGAGGGGCTGGGGATTTAGCTCAGTGATTAGAGTGCTTGCCTTGTAAGCACAAGGGCCTGAGTTCCATCCCCGGCACCACAAAAAAAAAAAAAAAAAAAAAAAAAAAAAAAAAAAGAGATGGAGGGAAGGGGAAGGGGGTAAAAAAGAATTGAGATGTGTTATGTACCAACTCCCCACAAGGAACGTGAAACTGAAAAACAGGATGTCTGTATTTAACAACCGCCTCTGAAAATTTAATAATTTGCTCTTGTGAGTAGGTACAGGCTGCTCCAGCAGACTACCATTAAAATACCAAGTAATATAACCAGAAAGACTCAATACTTGTAAAAATGTGACTAAACTGAAAACCAAAAACTAAAACGTCAGCAAACAGAAGCACATGATGTTCATGGCTAAGAAAACTTAATACAGGAAAGACAACAGTTGTCTTTAAATTCATCTCTACATTGAAGAACTCTCAAACACTATCCCAATATATCTTTCTTTGGAGAGAATGAGGAGCAAGGCCTGAGAAAGCAGTCCTAAGTTTGATCCATACAAACAACCATGCAAGAATACCTTGGAAAATTCTACAAACAAATACAACAGCACTTGGGGTGCTTGATCCTTGAGCTCTAACAAGGTTACAATGAGCAGAAAGGCTACAATGAGGTACTAATCATTGGAGGAAACGGAAGCCCTGGTCTCAGACCCAAGGAATAGAAAGCTCCCCAAACAGGTCGTTAGAATTCTATGATTCCAGCACCACACAGAAATAGCCAGAAGGATGCTGGGGAACTGAGACCCCTAAGAATACTACAGAAAGGCAGAGACGTCTGAATAAACAAATTTGCCCGCGTGGGTCTTCTGAAACTTTCAGCAAATTAACGCCCAGAAATCCTGTACAATTCCCATTCCCACCACCAAGGCATGAGACTGTCATTTTCTACCATGCTTTACAACAGTGGGTATACTGCCATTTTTTATTTTATCTTGACTAGCTTGGCAAGCAAAAATGGTAGTTTATCTTAATCGGCCTCATGTCTAATGAAGTTGGCAGGGTTTCTTTTCTTCTTCTTTCTTTACTTTTTTCTGTGCTGGGCATTGAATGCAGGGTCTTCCCACTGAACTATGTCCTTAGACCTTTTAATTTTTTTTTTTTTACCTTGACTTGAGACTTCAGTAAGTCATTAAATTGCCCAGGCTTGCCTCAAACTTGCAATCCTGCTTCAGCCTCCCAGAGTGCCGGGATCACAGGTATATGCTACTACACCCAGCTAGTATTTCATATACTTATTGGCCATTTCTGTATCTACTTTTGGGGAAATCCATCTGTCCTCTGTGCTCCCTAGGTCCTTGGTACTATTTTACCACAGCCCTTTAATGTACCGCGTCACAGAGCTGTTATGGCTGTGGTTAAGTCCTTTTCCTTCACAAAACTGCAAAGCCAGAAGCAAGGATTTGTCTATTGTTCCCCTGTGTCTGCTGCAGAAAGCGCTGTCTATGGTCAGGAGGTGCCCCTGGAGCATTTGCCAGATGAACAAGACGGTGGTTTGGAAGCGTCAGCACTTGGGCGTCAGCAGCAGCCACACATGGAAATGGTGCTGTGTTCCCACTGACACAGAGCTCTGCCAACGTTAGTAAGAGCTACTGCGTACAAACAAAGAGAAAAACAAAAGCAGAGAAAGACTGTAGTTCATTCCATTGTGCATGATCTTCAGACAGGGAAAACTTGGCAAAATTCAAGGAGGAATTTCTTCAGAAAATACATTGTGCTTAAGAGACGGTTTCAATATACCTGTGGCACTGTCAGAGAAAATTAGATTTTCTGCAAATAACAGTCACTTGAATCTCTGCTTTATTTCTAAAGAGTGTCCCTGCTTTAACTTGTATTTGTTGTTTCTTTATAACACCTCCTTTAAGAGAAGCATTTGGCTGCGTATTATCTACTCAAGGAACACTGGAAAGGCCCTGTGGGGAGGAGATGGGGCACTTCAGCAAAGGATGCATTTATACAAGTTTGCAGAGACATTTGTGCAAGCGCCCAGCCCTTCTTTCTATTTAAATATACCCCGACAGCAGGAGCTGCCCTATTCCGTTTGGTGGCTGTGATGGGTTCAGTGGTGGGCCCAGAAGATATGTCCACCTCCTAATTTCGTGAATCTGATTTTATTTGGAAAATGGGTCTTTGCCGATGTAACTAACTTAAGGGTCTTGAGATGAGATTATCCTGTTTTATCGGGCTGTGCCCTCACTCTGATGACAAGTGTTCTTATAAGAAATAAAAGAGAAAACACTCAGACACATGGAGAAGAGGCCATGTGCAGGTCAAAGCCAAGGCCAAGAGGGCAGTGATGCCACCACAAAGAATGCCAATAGCCACCAAAGGCTGAAAGATGCAAGAAACAGATGTAGCCTAGAGCCTTCAGGACACTTGTCGACACCTTGATTTTAGGTTTTGGCCTCCAGAACCATGAAAGAAGAAGTGTATATTGTTTTAAGCAAATTAAATTCACAGTAATTTTTTATGGAAGCCCTAGGAGTCTAGTACAGTGATCTTATCCACCAACTGGCCCCTGAGTACCTTTGTGGCATTTTAACCCCCAGTTCCATGTAGTTTCCTTTCTTCCTAGGCTGTCAGACAAACCATTGCAGCAGCTTCCTTGTTGCCCTTCCTGCCTTCAGCCTTGCCTCTTCCAAGCCCTGGTGTCAGGAAGAACTTCCAAAAACACCAGCCAAAGATTACCCTGTTCACACCTGAAATCTTCAATCAATGGCTGGCAACCCAATCGTGGGCACCAGGATAAAACCCGAGACAGTTGATCTGTGCCTGCAGATTTGTAACACCTGTTCCACTTTGTTCCCTGAACCTCTTATCTGCCAAGACAAAGACCATGAAATACCCTTTGCTCCAGCGAGGGCTAACTCTGCACTTAGTCCTCTGAATGGGTGAGGCTGCTACATGCTCTTCCATCTGCTGGGTATACGTCTCCCATTTTCAAGTGTCTGCTCAAGGGTCATTGTCTTTTTGAGGACTTCTTTTAGCTCTTTCCTCTGCTCTGTTGCCATCTTCAAAAGAACTGAGTGCTCTCTTTCCCCGCAGCTACCCATTGTCTGCAGCCTGCCCCTGAGCAATAGCACCAACCATACCTGACTACATCCAGCCGGGGACCTGTCTTTCTGCTCAGGAACCTATGAGCTCTTTCAACACAAGGTCCATCCTTATCTGCTTCCTAGAACCGTTCCTAATGCGTGCCGCATGACAGGGATCCAACAGGGAGACAGGCGGATGGATGGGTAGGTGGAGACACAAATGTGAAGATGGACGCAAAAACTGGCAAAGTTTCAAGTGAACTCACAAATGCACAGCTACTCCTCAAGAGAGTTAAATGCAGAAAGGACACAAGAGGAACAGCTGAGAGTTATGCAAATGAATTCTATGTAAATTTTAAAGTCCACCGAAGGTAAATGCAACACAACGAGCCTGGTATTTCCTGAAGCTTCCCAGTTGATAAATCACTTTCGTATGCATCAAATCATTTACTCTTCACAACTGTCTGGTGGTATAAGCACTCGCTAGCATCTTTATTTGAAAGAATAAGGCTCAGAGAACCTGCTGACATCAGCTGAGGACTTGAAACCACTGAGTGGCAGGCCAGGACTCCCTGGCCAAGCTCTGTCCGACTCTCCAGTTTGTGCCCTGTCAATCACGACCCTTATGATCCCCTTCCCTCAGAATGCGCTCCAGTGGGACCCATCAAGCACTTACAGAGATGAGCGGTGCTGTGTACATCTGACAGTGTCCATGTGGAACCCAGAGACACACACTGCTTGCCCGAAAATGACTGATAGGATGGAAACTGACAAGTCATCATCTGCTTGTGGTGCTGCTGACAACTAGTTAACATGAATATTGTGTTGATTCCTGCTAGATGGAAGAAGATGTCACTTATCGTTAATGGAGTGTCACACGTATGCTTGCCTAAAGGAAAATGCTCTTTTGGTTGTTGTTGTTGCTCTCAATTTTCTCATTTTATAGCCATAAAAAAAGAAAAGATTCAGCAGAAAGGATGATTCTACCTAGGGGTGGGATGGGAAGGCATCCATCCCATTTATTTCCTCTTTTCTCTACTGGAACAACCAGAAGCCAGTCAAAATATGTGTGGCAGAAGATGGAAGCTGGGTTCTGAAAGCAGTCAGGACTCGGGGCTCTGGATCAGAACCTCAGAATCTATCAGTCATGGCTACAAGGCATAAGAGTCCAGCCGGGACCACCAGTCTGCCAGGTGTACTTACCTTGACTATGCGCAGCTCAACTATGATGATTTGAAAATACACTTACAAATCATAAATCCTAACACGTAGTATCATTGAACACTTTACTGTGCACTACAGAAAGTGCTAAGTAAATACTTCAACTCCACATAAGTCGTAAAATCATCCTAGAGGAAGATACAGATCCACAAGCCCCGATCTAAGAATTCTAAATCCTCAACTCTCTGAAAAATCAAGATTTTTTTCTGTAAGTTTGGTGCAAATTTATTTGATGCTGAGACTTCAGATAAAGCAATGTATTTTAAAATCTTCTTTGCATTAATATTCATGCTTTTTGCTATTAAAATATCAACATCCTTGATTTGGGGGTACCACTACATTATTTATTAAATGGTATATGGACTACACTGCCTTCCTTCAAATAAGTCAGTCGGAAGTCAGAAACACATTTGGTACCAAGCACAGCACTGCAGATAAGGGATTCAATTCATTTTATGGATGAGACTTAGAGAAACTGAGGAACTCGCCTGAGGTTACACAGCTCAGAAGCAGCAGATGAAGTCTGGTGAGTGGCAGCCTTGTTGCAGGGCTGACCTGGCTGTCCACTGTGCTAACCACTGGGCTTTGCTCCCTTTGACAAATGTCCTTCTGGCCTAGTCTCCACCTCAGCCTAGCGGCTCAGTCCCTGCTTGTCCTTGAGCAGGAAATTTGGATTTGCCTTCTTCAGGCAGATGAGACGCAAAAAGGACCAAAATTTAAAAGCTTTATTAAAAAAAATCTTGGGATATAAATCAATGTTTCAAATGAAGCAACAGCATTAGTCATAATCAGGGACTACCTATTAACAAGTAGGATCCAGACTTGACCTTTCATGTTGAAAAGCAACTGGCCAGCACCTACCAACTTGTTGCTAGTAGCCATCATCCAATATTCTCAACACATTTTTTTTCTCGGCAACGCATTTTGTCATATTACAGTGGTTAAGATAAACCACAGAGATAGACATCTTGTGTTGAAACCCTGAGTCAGCCATTTCATAGCTGCGTAAACTTGGACAAGTTCTATAACCATTCTGGGCCTCAGTCTCCTTACCTGGCATATGAGGGTAATAGTCAAGTTCTATAACCATTCTGGGCCTCAGTCTCCTTACCTGGCATATGAGGGTAATAGTCGTAACCACCTTGAGAGTTGCCATTAGTATTAAATATGTCTATACCCAAAGCAATTAGAATATACCAAGTCCTATATTAGCCTTTACTTCATGTATTAATCCACTTTCCATTGCCATAACAAAATGCCTGAGGATGATTAACTTAAAAGGAGAGAGAGAAAGGTTTGTCTCCAGCTTCGGAAGTTTCAGTCCATGATTAGTCGACCTGGTTGCTTTGTTCCTGTGGCCAGGTAGCAGCATATCATGGTGGGGAGTACATGGTGGAGCAAGCTGCTCATCTCATGGGCATCAGGAAGCAAAGAGAGAAGGGATGGAGCTGAGGTCTCAATATCACCTTCATGTGCAAGTGCCCAATAGCCTAAATTCCTTCACCTTGGCCCCATCTTCTAAAGGTTCTACTACCTACCAATAGTGCCATAGGCTGGAGACCAAGCAGTTAGTATATGGGCCTCTCAGGGACACTTAGCTAAAACAATAGCACTTCATAAATACAGAGATGGTAGATAAATGAGACAGGATGGATAGATGGATGGATGGATGATGGACGGATAGATGGATGGACAGATGGAAGGATGATGGATGGATGAATGGATGGATGATGGATGGATGAATGGATGGACAGATGGATGGGTGATGGATGGATGGATGATGGATGGATAGACGGATGGACAGATGGATGGATGAATGGATGGATGGATGAACGGATGGATGATGGATGGACTTTGCTTCATATTTTAACTTCCCTGGAATTGGGACCCCTCTTGCCATTGATATGTGCTTCTAATACAATGTTTAGGTGGTTGTTTCCAGAAAGTAGCAATTTATCCAATGGCACCTCTGCTTTCCTTGACAGTATTTTAGAATTGGGAGGAATGTGGTAAATGTATTTCAGAAGAATAGGATGCAGTTTTTTTTTCTTTTGGTCTTGAGAGAAGAAATTCAGACAAGATCTAGTTATAGACTCGAGCTGTGTTCACATGTGTCTCCACATGAAGGTCACATTTTCCTGTTCCCAGGCAGAGGAATTCTAAAACAAAACACCAGGCTGTCTGGGTGTTGCTGCTCCAAGGGGAGAGCTGTGCTGGGTTTTTATTTGCATTTCAAAACCCTAACAAATGGCTGCAATCCATAACTTTGGATCTTTCCTAATTAGTTTTAGTCTGTGCCTCTGTCACCTTTAAGAGGAAGCCAAGGATTTTAACCTGCAAAATTAGCAGCAATGCATGTCAGAAGGCATTTCAAAGAGTCAAAGTGTGTTTGCAACTTAATTGCTCAGTCTGACAGTGTCATCTGAGGGCTTTTTCAGTTCTCAGAAAAGCAAGTCCCCACCCCTTGGGAAAACTGGTATCAAAACTAAAATTTCCTCCAAACCATATACCTGGAAAAAAAAAAAAGTTAAAACAGATTTACCCATAAAGGCAAAAATATAAAATTGTAAGAATAAATCAATCATAAATCAGATGCCTTTCCTCCATTTAAAACCCTCCAGTGGCTTCCTACTGTATTTGGAATAAGACACAATTTATTTTCTATGGCTTTCTGAGCCTCTTGTGACCTCTGTCCTGCCCATCTCGCCCAACATTTTTTTCCTTCACTGTTCACCCTCACAAACTATGCTCCAAACATATCTGTCCTTTTTTCACAAGCACATCAACTCTATCCTGCCGCAGGTATGTTGCACTTTCTGTTCCTCCTGAACACCAAGAGAAAGTTCAGCTCCCACCCCAGGCCTGCCAGGCTCAGTCATGAACTACACAAGGCCAGCCAAGCAAAAGGAACCTTTTCTGAACTCAGAAGAAGGAGCTATATGGGCAGGCAGCAGTCCCGCTTCTTTATGATGATGTATCCATTCTTGAACAAATATGAATTGAGCATCTACTGTGAGTCAGGCACTGTTCTGGGCACAGAGAATTTGCTTGGGGTGGGGAGGCACGGCAGGGCGTTCCATACAAAGGGAACTCGGCCAAGCAGTGGCTTGTGAGCTCTTATAAAGCCCCCATGGAGTGAACAACCTCTGTGTGCTCTGGAAACAGGAAGTTGGGGTGTGACTGCGAAGCAATGATCAAGGAAGGGAGGAGTGAGATGAAGCTGAACCCACCAGAAGGTGTCAGGTCATACAGAACTCTGGAAGTCAGAACAAAGAATTTGGGTCTTATTCCAAGTCGTAAATACATCTGAGGTCTTAGGCAGGGAAAGACGTGACTTGGTACATATTTTGGCAAAACCACTCTAACTTGGGGTTGTCCAAATGAACTTCCTATAATGATGGAAATATCCTGTATCCACATCATCAAGCACAGTAGCCACTGGTCGCATGCATCTAAAGCACTTGAAATGTGGCTGGTATGACTGAGACACTGAAAGCTTAATTGTATTCACTAATTAATTTCCTGTTAAATACCTATGTGTGGCTGGCAGCTACTCTATTGATCAGCATCACTTAACTGCTGGGTGAAGAACAATTACAGGGTGCAGGGGAAGACAAGATGAGAGCGGAAGCAGGAAAATGAAGCAGGAGTCTCTCCAGGGGAGAGACGATGAGAGCTGGATGCAGAGATGGAGGGAAGAATGCCTTCAAGATGGGACTAGCATTCAGGGCAGAGCCAGGATGGGGAGGGGAGCAAGGAAATGAGGACTCAGGGACAGCGCCTGGATCTTTGGTTTCAGCAAGTGAGTGCATGGTGCTGCCGTTGGGATAGGGGAAAGACTGAGAAAGAAGCAAGTCTTGGGAAACAAAAACTCAACCACAAAATCACTGGCTCCTTCCCAGGTCTTCCTGTGGCAGGTTCACTCTTGACATTTGGGCCTCAAATGTCAGCTAAAATGTCACCTCCTCAGAGGGACTGTCACAATCTCTTTCTCATTGGCTTCATCCCACCTCTTCATCAATCTCTCTTATATTTCCCCATCATTTATCTGGGCACTTATCTGCTACCAACTGACCACTAATGCATTATCTCTCTCTTCTCAAAACTATAAACTCTCCTCATAGAGCAACCTCATCCCTCTATTTCCATTGCAGTCCCACTTACCTGGCACAAGCATGGACTTCAGTATGTGTTGAACAAATTAGATGCGCATGGATTAATGCCTTTATCTTGCCAAACAAAATGTGGCAGGAGCCTCAAAGGATAAGTGTCTTTGAATTTCACACAATATAAAATAGTAGAAAGCAAAGTGCGCTCACATATCTGCCCCTAGTATCAACAAATAAATTTTATTTAGAATTATTTACCAGATTTCTGCTTATTGAGAAAACTAAGTATAATTTCCAGGTAATGAGCAGCAGCATCTGACAGGTGCAAAAGTGAGATACTAATCAGGTTGGCGCGTCCCCGCACTGAAGTCCCACTTCTCTCCAAAGTTGGACGGAGAGCTGAGGGGGCGTAAAATGAAAGCAGGGTAATTAAGTCCTGGGCTGGTGCGTTTGGAGTCTCAGAGTGTCCTTCAGTGTTATCTTCTCTTAGTTAGGAGTAATGCATCTCGATCACCAACCAATGGGCCCCCAAACTGGCACACTTTCCCAGCTGAGCAGGTGTGAATGGCATGAGAAGAGGCTTTGCAATGAGCAGATAATGAGTTGAATTTAGTTGCATGATCTTGAGAAAGT
>PVJO010028987.1:0-17412 GCA_004026905.1 Hystrix cristata
GTCTAGGGGTTGCCAGATTCACTCTTGCTCGGCTCTGTCTCTCTCCAACCTAGGAAGAGGAGTCTGAAGAGAAGACCAGTGCAAGGCCAAAGTAATTTTATTGTAGGTTTTGTAAGCAGAAGTGGTAAAGAGCCACGGGAGTGCGGGACCCAGAGCTGGGACACTGCCGAATCAGGGGCTGCGTCCTGTTTAATGAGATGAGGTTCCCATCTCCACTCCCTAAGGGCAGATGCTTGGTTGATTGGATATCGGGCTTGTTGCCGGGGATGTGGGCTTGTGGGCTAATAGAGTGTGGGTAGGCATGGCCACCTGCACCAGGAGGGACAGTGTGGCCCACACAGAGGCGGGGGTAAGAACCGCAGGCTCTCGGCTTCTTACCTCATAATGGGGCTGAGTCCCTAATCTAAGTCTACCTGAGGATCCCAGATTCCCTACAGATTAATGGCACGAAGCAGCTTCCTAATTTTTTCTTGGTTTCTGAGCTTACCTTTAGGTCTTTACTTCATTTTGAGTCTTTGTTTCTTTGTCTCTTCTTGATGTACGATGAGACATAGATGTCTAGTTTTATTCTTTTATATATGGAGACTGAGCATCATTTATTTAAAAGGATGTTTTCCCCAAAGCATATTTTTGGTGCATTTGTTTTAAATTAGGTGGCTTATAGATATGTTGATTTATTTTTGGGTCATCTCTTCTGTTCTGCTGATTTTTATGCCAGTACCATGCTGTTTTAATAACTATAGCTTTGCAGTGTATTTTGAAATCAAGGTGTGTGATACGGCAGCTTTACTCTTTTCAATGAATATTTCGACTATAGTCATTTGTGGTTTCATACCAATTTTATAATTCCTTTTTCTATTTCTGTGAAGAATATTCTTGGTATTCTAAAATGGATTGCATTGAAATTCTGTAGTTACATTTTAGCAATATTAAGTTTTTTTAAACTATGAGCTCAATTTATCATTTAAGCACTTCCTCTATATCTAATTGAGAGGCTTTATTTGTTTTTTAATTATGAAAAGATTTTTTATGAAATGTTTTTCTCCTTCCATTAAATGAATGTTTGTTTTTCTGATTCAGTTAATGTATTGTATTTGGTTCGTTGATTTGCATATGCTGTACTATCCACAAATCCCGGGAGTGTTGCCGCTAGATCATGATGAATGATCTTTTTAATGAGCTGTTAAATTTTGTTTGCCAGTTTTTTGTTGAGGATTTTCACATCTATGCTTTTCAGTGATGTTGACATGTAATTTTTCTTTTCTTTTCTTTTTCATTATTGTGTCCTTGTTTGACAAATTTGGATTCAAAGAGAGAATTTAGAAAATTTTCCTTTCCATCATTTTTTTCTTGAAGTATTCAAGAATTGGCATTCATTCTTCTTTAAATTTTGGTCAACTTTAGCAGTGAAGCCATCAGGTCCTGCATGGGAAACTTTTTATTTCATTTTATTTTGACAGTACTGGGGATTGAACCTTGGCTCTTCATAGGGAGCTTCATCATCCCTCCCTCCTTAAGACAGAGTCTTCCTAAGTCACTAAATTGCCCAAGTTATGTTTAGGATTCTCCTGCCTCACCCTCCGGAGTGCTGGAATTACAGGCATAAGCCACCACATCTGGCTCTTGATGGGAAAACTCTGAAAACTGATTTTATCTCAGTAACTGTTTTTGGTCTGTTTATGTTTTCTTACTGCATAAATGAATTCTCAGTAGGTTGTTTGTGTCCAAGAATTTAACAATAATCTGTAGAGTTCCAACTTCTTGGTATGTTACTTGTTCATAGTACTTTCTTACATCTTTTTGTCTTTCTGCGGCGTCAGTTTTAATGTCTTCTTTATCCTGCTGATATTACTTAAGTCATCTCTCTTTTTAATACTTTAGCTAAAGGTTTGTCAATTTTATCTTTTTAGAGAACGAACTCTTAGTTTCATTGATTTTTTTGTATATCTTTCATTCTCTATTTCTTTTATTTCTATTTTGTTATTTTCTTCTTCAACCAATTTAGAGTTTAGTTTGCTCTTGTTTTTCTGGTTTCTTGAGATACAATTTAAGCTTATTTTTTATAAATTTATTTTTTGATACAGGAATTTATTATTCTATTCATCCCTCTTAGAACTGCTTCTACTGTATCGCATGGATTTCAGTGTGTTACATTTCTATTTTCATTTGTGTCAAGGATTTTTAAAAATTCTTTTTAATTCTTCATTAATCTGTTAGACTTTAGATGAATACTGTATACTTTCCCCATATTTGTAAGATTACCAAAGTCTTTCCTGTTAGTGATTTCTAACTTTATTACATTGTACTCAGAAAAGATAACTGATTTGATTTTAATTTTTTAAAGTATATTGCGATCTATTTTGTGGCCTAATATGCTATCTACACTGTAGAATGTTCTGTGTGGTGTTGACGAGGTGGCGCCTCCTGCAGCTGTGGGGTGAACTGTTTGCAAACGTCTAGTGAATTCATTCAGCAGTTAAAACACAACTTAACTCTTTTGTTCCTTTTCGACTGTTTTGTATGGATGGTGTTCCCTTTCCTGAGAGGAGGGAGTTAAAGTTCTGTACTCTGATATATGTGTCTTTTCCTTCTATTTTTTTGTTTATTAATATTTGTCTTTCTTATGAAGTATTCCAATATGTGTAGGTACCATAATTTTTAATATTTTCATCCATTAATGGACATTTAGGGTTCTTTCCATTTCTTGGCTACTGTGCATGCTAAGTTTTTTAATTAAACAATTTAATCTGTTTACATTCAAATCTTTTACACTTGATTTGTTTACATTCAAATTTTTAAATTTTCTTCTATAGGGCTTCTATTAATATTTTATTATGATTTTAATTTGAATGTGCCTAAATACTAATGATGTTGATTATTAATTTACATTATTTGTCATGTATTTATCATAGTTTATAAGGTGAATACTCAAATATTTTGTCCATTCTTACTAGTAATTTCATAGGGTTATTACTGAATCATAGGAGCATGTTATTAAAAATCACTCTGCAATTGAAATATAATTTACTTTGCACATCCAGATAATAACTAGGTGCCTATGATAATAATAGATTATAATAACAAAAATGAAATTTAAATATTTTTCAGAACTCACTTTTAATTCAGAATATATTCTACATAAAGTTGAGATCATGATAGCCAGGGATGCCGCTGCTATCGTGTCCAGTAGATAGTCTGACACCAAATCAGTACTGTAGACTGCTGCATTCTGGTTCATCTTTTACCTCAGAGAAAAATTCTATTGAAAGTTTAAATGGTGCTTCATGCCAAGTATTGGCTTTTTGGATTGGAAAGTATGAGACAATCACAGTATAAAAAATGCATATTCAAGCACCAGACATTTATTCACATTAATAATTAATAATTACCGTATAGAACTTTTTTGTTTGTTTTTCAAATTTTATAACATAAAGTATAAAGAAGTTTGTATAAATTATAAGAGGATTGATCATTTTTATTTTCTTTTTGTAAAGTTGGCTTTTGGGTCTCTAATCTCCATGGATGTTAGTCATTATGTAGCTTTGTCATGTTTATTGTTTAGCGTTCCCTAAGGTGTGTTAAACACAAAAGGCAATACCAATTTTAATTGTATTTGTACGATGAAGTTATTTCAATACGTTAGAATTCTACCTGAATAGAATTCTAAAAATCATTTTTTGTAGAGACTGATATGTGGTACTATTGTTTTTCTCTAAATGGCAATTAATTTATGTGCTATTGAAGCAAATCAAAACCAACCCTAATCTTGTTTTACCGTAGCATTTAATTTTTCTTGTTTGTTTCATATTTTCTCAATGTTAAAGCTGCTGAAAAGTTGAGGAACTACACATTATTATTCTTTTATTCGTTTCTTTAAAAAATTATGTAGATCACCATTACCCAAGAATTGCTATTCAAAGTCCTGGTGACACACACAGAGAAAATAAAGTCAGGACACTCTTATTTAAGAGATCTCTCTGTCTGTGGTTAGGAAAAAAAATTAGCAGGTTATCACAGCTTCTAAATGGTCAATTTATACCACAATAAGTACGTTTAAACATTAGCAGACTCATGTGGATTAATGTGGACTATTTTAAGAAATCATTGTTTGAGGGGGAAAAGCTTACCTAGTTTGATTATGCTGGATATCATGCTTACACTTAATTGAATTAATCCAGTAAAATCTATCCAGTTCATAAATGTATCCATAGAAATAGAAGAAAGTGGGAATTTTTTTTTTAATAATTTGGAACTTAGGATCCCCTACAAATAAGATTAATAGAAAACAAATACATGAATTTTATCAATGAATTTTTCTACCAGTTAGTATGAATACATTTAGTGATTACAAAGAGTATGTTAGCATTTTTATGTGAATCTTTCAACTTTCATATCTAAATAACTTGTAACAGCATTTAGTTTATTGGACAGGGTAATCCATTTTGTGAACAAGTTTTAATTTTTTTCCATCAGGTGCCAAAATTCCTCTCACTTATCATCTATATTTATTTATGATATATTGATTGAATACACAATGTTTTCTCTTTTCAGAGCTTTTATTATAAATTTCTGCTTATGTGCCAAACTAGAAATTCTTTTTAAATAGAAAAATAATTTTTCTAATTATGAATTCCCTTTTGCCAAATTTAATTGTACACGTATTTATTTCTCTATGAATTTTATTAAATGTGTTAATTTTTTTTCCAGAATCTGAAACATAATTGGCTGGTGTTGTAATTAGTTTTTGTCTTGTTGTATCAGGGTGACTAGCGGAATAGTGCTGATATAATATTATATGACTGGATATGCTAATATAAAAGGTTTATAATGGCTGGCTGTGAAACCAGAGGTGGAAGAATGGAAAATGGCCATTTGTATGCTGTAGAACCAGAGAATACAGTGGAAGTTTTAAGGCCTGGAACTCAGTGTAGAGTCTAGTGCAAGTTTGTGTCAGAAAGCAGAAGTAGCTGCATTGGAAGGAAGGTTTCCTTCTTTGTTCTATTTCATTCAGGCTACAAGGCTATTGGTTGGTGCCACTCAACATCTGAGGTGGGTCTTCCCTCCTCAGTTTGTAGCCTACATGTCAACCATTCACAGACACACCCAGAGCTTTACTAATCTGAAAAGTGGTTCGTATTCAAGTCAGGTTGACAAATCACAATTAACAACCACAATCCATCCCCTGTCAAGTTGACAACCAGACACATTTTAAACCATGCATAATTAGTACCAACATGATACAACTATTCTGCATATAAACAGAAACACAGTGATTCCCTCCCCAGAATGGAAGGCAAAGTTTATCTTGGGGTGATGACTGGTCTTCTCCTGAAATTTCATAACTTGAACACTGTGATTCAGATTCAACAATACTTAGAAACTGACATCATATCTCTCAACATTATGTTACAAAGAAAGGAAACAAAAGTACCGGCTTAATATATGTGTATATACACATTAACCAATATAAGAAGGAAATACTCATGATAATTACAGTCTTCATTTCTTTAACTGGTCACATGGTCATAGCTGGTAGTTATAACATGTTCTTTTACCACCCTTCTGTATTCCCTTGGCTTTCAGCAAGTACCTCAGCTGGTCTTGGTTCTTTACCTGGTGAGGTGACTCATACCTTCATTCCTGAAGGTTCTGGGCCATTCATTGTCCTGCTATATGACGTTGTTGTGGTTTCCCATTGACCTTTATAACAAGGTGTGATGATACTAGGAGACATGCTAAGAGATCTCCAGTAATTCAAATATGCTCTTTCATCCCTCCATTGTGGACTAATAGTCCAGTTTGCCCTTGGTAGTCTGTATCAGTCACCCATGCCAACAATGTAATTTTCCTTTTAGCTTGTTTCTTCAGTGTCATAAGGATCCTAAAATGAGCTGGGTGAAGTCCAAAGTTCCAGTTCAGTGGAATAATCATTGTACTTCTTGGTGTAAGCCTTTCCCTCCCTAGAACTAAGACTTCTAGAGCAGCGGAGCATAATGTCATGGGATCAGATGGCAAACATTTTGCTAGTGGGTCACTAGGGGTTATGGTGAGTGGTATCATTCCCATTTCGGCTCCTTGAATCCTGGAGCCATGCATTCTAACTATGGGAGAAATAGGATGATATAATGAATGCTGATTCAAAGCATACACAGCCTTGTGGCAAACCTAACACCAGCTTCGCAAGGTATTGCCACCTAACTGGTGCTGTTCCACCTTCCTATCAACCCAGTTGCTTCTGGATGGTGAGAAACATGGTAAAACCAATGAATTCCATGAGCATGAACCTACCTCCTCACTTCTTTGATGATAAAATGCATTCATTGGTCAGAAACAATGCTCTGTGGATACTCTAATGGTAGATAAGACATTCTATAAACTCATGGGTGGTAGTTTCGGCAGAAGCATTACATGAAGAAAAGGCAAATCCATAATGAAAGTCAGTGTCTATGCCAGTAAGAATAAGGCTCTGCCCTTTCCATGATGGAAATGTTCCAGTATAATCAATCTGCCACCATGTCACGGGCTGATCCTCCTTGGGAATGGTGCAGTTTTGGGAACTTAGTATTGCTCCCCACTGCTGGCATGCTGAGCATTCAGCAGTGCCTGTAGCCAGCTCAGCCTCTGTATTGCTGAACTCGTGCATAGCCACCATCCTTTCACTGGTTACCACTTTGTTCGTGAGCCCATGGAGCAATGAGAGTGCTGGCTGAGGAAAATGGTTAACTGTCATCCACAGGACAGGTCATTGAGTCCACCTGATTACTAAAGTGCACTTCTCCTGAGGTCATATTTTGGTGAGTATTTGTGTGGGAAATAATCTTTGCATCATTTTCCATCTTGGCAAGGTCTGTTGACATACCTCTTCTCCAAATTTCTTTGTCATCTATTTCCAGTCATATTCCTTCTAAGTTCCTGACCATCCAGCCAGACCATTGACCCCCAAATTGGTGTACAATTGCACTTCTGGCCATTTTATCCTCTAAGCAAAACGTATGACCAGGTGCAATGCTGCAGTTCTCCACTGTGAAGGCTTCTCTTCAGGAACGTCCTGGAAAGGGGCTGTCACGCTGCAGTCATCTGCTTCAGGTAGTGCCTGCATAATGTGCGGCACCATCTGTAAACTAGGTCCTCATCTTCTCTCTCTCTGTCAGTTACCACAGGATGTGCCCCATGAGGCCTTAGGAACATGCTGGGTGAAAGAAGGCAATGTAACACGAACAGGAGCCATGGGAGTCTGGGCCGTGTCTTTATGTACCCTACCTTGATTTCTGGACCTGTTTACATCTGATCGTTATTTGACATTTCCATTTCATGGTGGTCTCTTTCTGTGTACATCCGACTTCCTGACCTGGGGGGCCAGACCCTACCTAGTCTATAGAGGGCAGCTCAGGTCAGTCACATGCTGACCTGGTGTCCTACGGCCAAGTGTCTGATATCCACCTAGACCTCGTAGCAGCTCAGAAGCTGATTTGAAAGGAGAGTAATTGTCTGCAGGTTTTAGCAGGACCTTGCTGCAAACCTTGAAGGACCTCCGCTGTGATTCGCCTACTAGGGCCTGTCAGAAGCTCCAGAAATATCCCTGTCTGCCACTGACACCACGAGTGGCATTAGATCTACTCGATCATATGGCTCCCACAGGAGCCACAGAACCTTCTCTGGTTCTGGGTTCCATGCAAAAAGAGCAGCTTTCCCAGTTACTGGGTAAACGGGCTAGAGTAATACACCCAGAGGAAGGATGTGCTGACTTGAAGATCCAAAAAGGCTCACTTGATGTTGTGTCACTTTTTTGGTTCCAGAAGAAGCCAAGTGCAATAATTCATTCCTTACTTTAGAAGTGAAATCTCTGCATACCCCACATCACTGGACTCCTAGTATCCTCACTAAAGTATCTGGACCTTGAGTTTTAATTGAATTTACTTTTCACTCTTTGGTATGCAAATGCTTCAGTAATAAATCCAAAGGTTCTGAGAGTTTGTCCAGAGATTCTAAGAGTGACCAGCCAGCTTCATTATGTTTCCCACCCTTCAAAAATATTCACAAGTGTTATATACAGAGTCACCAAAGTCCTTGCATCTCACAAGTGGCGAATTAGGGTAGTCAAATGGATCTACAACATATATTCCTTTAAATGGCTCACTCCATGAACTGTCATTATTCTCCATATTATCAAGATAGACCACGGCAAATTTAGGGTTAATGAAATTGCAGGACCAACTCCAGAAACCCCTAAACTGATTAGAGGAATTTATCCTTACAATTGTGTTTCTCTAAAACCACTCTGGTGCCAAAATCTGTGTCACTTGGGTTCACTAGAGGGAGCGATTTACTATTAAAAAATTATATAGATATCGACACAAGGATTTACAAAGTGAAGTTACAATGGCCAACTATGGAATCAGGGTGGAAGGATGCAATATGTCAGTCCCCATGCTGGAGAACTAAAGGATCCAGTTGAAGGGAGAAGACATGGAGCTCAGAGCTGAGTCCAGTGTAAGTCAGAGTCCAAAGCTGATGCATCTGTGTCGGAAGGCTAAACAATCTCCACTGGAAAATGGAAGGAAGTGGAGATGAGCATCTAAGTGCACTAGTGAAAACCGGAACTTCTCTGAGTGAGGATTCAGTCTTCTTTCCCTTTTTATTCCATCCAACTCATCAGTTGTTGCCACTCACATCAGGAGTGGGTCTTCCCTCTTCAGTTGCTTCCTAAACAGCAATCACCCATATCTAGAGCTTGACTAATCTTCTAGGTTGTTCTTAGTCAGGCTGACATATCACAACTAGTGATCACACTTGCTATTGGAATAAGTGTGAGAAATAACAAAATAACAAAGTTAGATATGAAACTAAGCAGTTAGATAATGTAGAGATGTGTGCTGTGTTGTTTAAGAGTGGTAGGGCCATCCGAGAGAAAGTAAAGCTGAAGTTTA
Organism: Hystrix cristata; assembly: GCA_004026905.1. Classification (NCBI taxonomy): domain Eukaryota; kingdom Metazoa; phylum Chordata; class Mammalia; order Rodentia; family Hystricidae; genus Hystrix; species Hystrix cristata. The sequence goes on from PVJO010028987.1 coordinate 8,928, forward strand.
GGCCTCAATATTTATATCATGTTGCTATGGAGAAAACAGCGTGTATCTGAAATAAACTTTGTTTTGTGATGGTACTTGAAATGTGCATAGATGGAGTTAAATTCTCTAACTCTGCATTAGGATGGATACTAAATCAGATTGGTTGGTGTATTGAATTGTTTCTCTGGTATGAGAAACTGTAAGTGTAAATAAGGACAAAAAGGTATAGTTGACATTGTGAAAAAGAAGGGTAATATTCAAATGGGAAGCGAATTAGAGAGGGGGGAAGGGAAAAAGAAAAGAAAAGAAAAAGAGGGGGAAATGGAAGAATATAAATAAAGCTATTGTAAATAAGGAGGGGGGAGTGGAAGGAAGGGGAAGGGAAGGGGTAGGGGAAACAAAGATATGCCATGTACAGGTACAAATTATCTATGATGAATGTGATCATTATGTATATCTGCAAAGTACCAATACATGTTCTTAGTAAAAAAGAAAAAAAGATTGGTTGACATGTTTAAACAAAGATTACTCAATCTTTCTCCATCTTTCCTGCTTTTGAGTTTTTTTGTGGATCAGAATGTGATCAAGGGGGTGGTTATCAGCAGTTCTAAGTAATAAAGTTGATATTACCTTAAAATAATTCCTTATGACCTTTATGAACCAGAGAATCTTATAAGAATACATTTGAAACCTAGTGCATTTGACTAGGTGTAATTTCATTCATAACTTTAAATTTTAAGCATTTACTGACATTTCTTAAAAAGATAGGTTAGCCTTGTTTTAAGATTTAATCCTCTTTTGCTGATAAATTTGTATTACATGGATGCCAGAACCATAGCAATGTTTTGTGTGTAATTTAAATATTGATTCAGACTGGCATGTGAATTGTGTTAACATCCTTTCAAGTTTAGGGTAGAGGCTGGCTACTTAGTTGCTCACCAAATTTGTAGGAGTAAATTTGCCTTTTTCAGGGAATTTAATTCTATCATCACTGATAGAGAATTAGATGGCAGTAAAATTATTGTTACAAGATAAACAAGTCCTTCAAAAATAGTCCCTTACTGTCACACAATTATGTTTAAACTAATCCAGCTCAAGTTCACGCTATGGAAGGCTGAAGATATTTTTTGTGTTATTGGGGGCTTTATTAACTATAACAATACCTGATTGATATTTCATTGCTTTTAGTCAAATAAATTTCACAGCAGTTTTTTTTTTTTAGAAGATAGTTTATTTGAGGATGGGAAAGGGGGAAAGGAGAGATGACAGACAGCTACTTGGAATGAACAGGGAGAATTTGAGAGTGAATTGCTCCTTCATAGCATTTTCATTTCCTTTACATCAGTAAATATTAAATCTGGTTTTGTTCTGCATTCCACTGTGGTTTTCTTTCTTTGCTTTCTGTTTTCTGTTTTTTGGTTTTTCTTTTTTTTTTGGTGCTGGGGATCAAACTCAGGGCCTTGCGCTTGCTAGGCAAGCACTCTAACCACTGAGCTAAATCCCTGGCCCCTTGATTTCTGTTTTTATGTTTTATGGTTTTTTTCTTTCACATTTCTCTCACTGATTCCAGAAGTCATATATTCTTCCCCTATGTGATGTGTATTTGCACTAAATTTCAAGTGTGTCATTACCTCTTGGCAAGTTTATGTGCCTTTACTCTCCTAGTTTTTGCTAAGAAAGCCAGGCCCAAAGACCTGATTCCTTAGACTGTATGTGTGCTTACATGCTAAGCATTTAAAAGTCAGAGTATCTATTATCTTCATATGCCATTTCTATAATTTATACATTAATTATAGGTACAGATGGCTCTTCACTGTTTTTCAAGCATTCATGAAGACCTTAAAGTGACTTCACGTAGTCTTGATTCATGACAGGAAGGGACACCCCAGTCCCCTCTCAGTTCTGAAGCTCCAACTTCAGTATTGGGGAATATCTTTGGGTCACTGAAACAAGAGAGGATGAAGTGAATGTTTTTAATGGGATTGAATGATAGTTTGAAGAATTGACAGGTGTCATTGCCATAGACAAATATATTAGATGATCCATTACATATGTCTGTAGATAGCTGTGTTGCTTTAAAGTGGCCTGGATGGTCCACAGCAATTGCCTGGTCTGTTCAGTCTATTTGCATTGCCATTCAACTATTGATCGGGGCAGCAGGTGTTCGGGATGCAGACTGTGTGGTCTCTGATACTGGTCCCTCCAGAGTCTGCTGCACTCATCGCAGCCCCAACAATCTATAATGAGATCATGTTCTACTTGATAGTTTTTCTTCTTTCCAGCTGGTTGAATTTTAGTTTATTATAGATTCTAAAAACTTAATTTCTCATGCATACATCTCATCAATCTTGTCACTGCAATTAACCTCAAGGTTTGATATTCTTTCATTTCTTAGCCTAGTTGGAAGTCCAAAGCTTTTTTCTTATTCAATTAATTTAATTCTTATAAATTCCCTTCAAGATTATCTTTCTGGGAATGAGCTTCAAGAATTTCATCTTAAATAATAAAACAAAAGAGAGTCTTTCTTTTATTTGTTAATGGATTCATCAATGTTAATATTTACTACAAGCTTACAATATTTTAGCCATTGAATTTGGTTCTGGGAGTGATGACATAAATGAGACGATTGTAGCTTCTTTCTTACAAAACATACACAAATAAGAGGGCAGAGAGCAATACAGAGTAAACAAATAAGAATGAAGAAAAGAATGAAAAAGTAGTAACTGCAAAGTGGAGAAGCAAAATAGGGTAACATGATACCTTGCCTTGATAGCTACTTTAAATTATGTGGCCAGGGCTGAACACCATTAGGAAATCACCTGCGTGATTTGAAGGAAATTGCTAGAGCTTAGTGATATGAGGCTACTGAATATACCATATTCTGAAGAAGTGAAAGGGTTTGGAAATTGAAGGTAAAGGATACACAAACAACAACATCTAAATGACTTTGGTGTAATCGTCAAAGCTATATTCCAAAATATGTATGGCTTTTAAGAGAGACTCAATGTATCTCTAGGACACTGTTGAAGTAGATGAAAGCCCAGGTCATCCAATGGTGTCTTTCTTACATCTTTTTTCCCTGTTATTAGTTTTCTTCCTTTGTTGTCTCTCACCCTTCTTTCCTCCTTTCTTTCCTTCTCTTTTCCTTTGGGCTCCTGCATTCTTTTGTTCCTTCCATCCATTCAGTTAGTATATATTGAGTGAACTACCTTATGGCAGACGTGAATGGACACCAGACACAAGAAAGTGGACACCAAAACATGGCTCATCTCTCTTGAAGGTTAAATTCTACTGGAGACCAAGACATTGTAAATATGGATGTCCGAGTAGTCACTTGAGTAAAATCATCATGACTGCCACCTAAATAGGTGATTTAAACCAATTTTGATCAAATTTATGTTTAATAATTTTGCCTAGTATGAGAAAAAGTATGTTTTCTTAAATAATGAAAGATTCCTTGCATTTTCTAGCTAGTATAACAAACAAAAATACCAAACTGCTTAGACTACAGAAGGATTTGTCTTAGGGGAGTATTTCAGGTATACTTTTCCAACCTTTTATATTAAAATTATTGACAGATCTTGTTCAGTTTAGATCCCAGCCTGAGATCTGAATTTTTATCTACATCCCCTAGGTAGTCCTTGGTCTACACTGATGTGAACACGATACAGACAGAGTAGACACCCATTTAAAATTTGATGTGGATGTCAAGACTAACCATGTTGCAGATGTGCCTGGAAAGCGCTTCACTTTCTGAGAGAGCCAGGCAAGCTACCGACTGGGTTTTAAAATGTCTTAAGAAGAGAAGGAAAAGAAATTGGCTTTGGATTCTTATGATAGGTGGGATAAGGGACCGGGGTAAGGGTTTTAATTTTCTGTTGTCACCAAAAGATAGAACATTTGGGGGAAAAAAAAAAAAAGAACATTTGAGAATTTTTTAAAATCATCTTCACCAGATGTGGTTCAAAAGGGAAATGAAAGGGAAGAGGTTTAGAAGCTGCTTGCAGTCTAGTAGCAATCACGTAGTCAAGCTGTTTCCTACATGTATAAGAACAAGCATTTTTAGCATTATGTACTCTACTTCGATTTGCAACAAATGCTGTTCCTAGACTTCCTAATCCTATCCAATTTTTATTCTTTTCAATCAAAGTGAATATATATTCTGTTATACATAGAGGCACACTTAAATAATACTCTTGCCTGATGTGGCAGATTCTATTATTGGTTGATGCACATTCACACCAACCCTAACTTACTTTAGCCTGTTGATATTGGACTTGGTTACAAGATTTCTTATGACAATCAACAAAATATTGGGAAAAACTGGCATGTGCTAGCTCTGAACCTTGGCCTTATTAAGAGGTATTGTGCTTCCACTAACTCACTGAGAGTTGCAATCTCTTTCCTAAAGAAATAAAATAATGTATTTAGAATCCTCTGACCTAAAAATTATAAAGACTTAAAATAGATTTGGACTAAATTTTAAGCTTTGAGCCAGTCCCAGATGAAATCAATCCAGATCAGACTCCAGCAGGGTTTTTGACTTGCCATATGAAACAGAACTTCCAAAGCAGCCTAAATATGCCCGAGCAGGAGAAGAATATCGACTATTGTGTGACACAGATTTCAGTTAATTTATTGTTCAGTATTGTTGTAAAAACTTGGTGACTCATACACCTCAGGTCTCTCTTTCTCTCTCCCTCTCTCTTGATCACTCTCTTGTCACTTATTCTTACCTATTTCTATTCTCTATCTGCTAATCATACATTTTTTCCTGTTTCTCCTTTCTTACAACCACATCCCGCTTTTCATTCATGTTTATGATCTGGAGCAAAATATTTAATTTTAATACTGGCATGAATATTAAATTCACTTGGCCAAATATCTTATTTGCTTATCCAGAGCCTGAGGAGTATATAAAGAATAAATATGTGGCCCCAAACCCCACAGCTCATGTGTCATTCTTGCTTGTCTTTTTCTTGTATTAAGTAGCACTTCTACACACTTTTCAGCAATGACACATTTTGAAAGTATTACTGATTGCTCAGGATGTTAGCATTGGACCTAGCCATATATTTCCAATTCAACTGTACTTACAAGCCCTTTCTCTAATATTAGCAAGAGTTTTATCTTTTTGCTCATTCTCATTTACTTAGCGCCATCAATAAATTCCAGTATAAACTATGACTTGCCTAGGAAATTAGTAGAAGATAAATTTTAACAGTGTTATTATTTTTCCGGTGGGAGAACTGAGGCAACACAAAAAATTTGAATCAATAGCAAATGTACAGTTGATAATGCACCCTTTTTATACATGTTTCTCATTAATTTAAATTACACTTGTTGAGTTAGTAAATGAATCAGTCAATCAGTATTTCTGGTGGTTTAAAATTTGTATTTGGCTGGGGATTTAGCTCAGTGGTTAGAGTGTTTGCCTAGCAAGTGCAAGGCCCTGAGTTCGATCCCCAGCACACACAAAAAAAGTATTTATCTAAATGAAAATATCAAACTTTTCAATAAGCCTTAAGGATATTTTAGAAATTCTAAGGACAATATGGAGATTACTTCAAATATGACAAATCATTCAAAATATGGTCCCTAAAGATTAGGTCATTTTTAACTCTCCGAAGGTATTTGTATGCATGGTAATGAAGATTCCATCTTGAAGCTGTGTATGTAAAATGATATATAATAGGACAAAGATAGTTATTTTTGACCCCTTAGTAAGGGAAGTTAGTTTATAAGTATTTTAAATATAGACTTTAATATTAGATAGAATATTCATGTGAGGGTTAAGTTTTATCAATTTACAGATAACAAAATGAAGACTGAGAAATTTGAGTAACTTACAGTATCTATCAGATCAGGCAAGGATATGCTGTGATAACAAATAAACCTGAAATCTAAGTGTCTTTTTTTTTTTTTTAATTTGGGTGCTGGGGATCAAACTCAGGACGTTGCAAGGCAACACACTACCATTGAGCTGCATCTTGAACCTGAACTCTATGTGTCGTAATACAAGTTTATTGGGTTTATCTTAAAAAAATGTATAGTGCAGCTTTTGATGATTCTACAGGAAAACCATCTTTGCGATGGCATTTCAATTACTCCAGAGTAGGTGAGATTCCAGTCTGTAGTTTCTCAAAAATGTGGCTCCTGCAGAATAAAACACTATCTTTTAAAGACAGCTACTCAGAAAGAATATGTACCATGACTACCAAAGTTATACTTGAATTTATTCCTATCCTCAATGGTACAAGGACCCCCATCTTCCTTTGAGGAGAAGTGAACTACATCAGTAGCGGTTAGCAGCATCTGCCACACTTACCAGCTTACCTAGCTGGGATCCAGGAGGACAGGATTCCCGCTCCGATACATCGCCAAGTCCTGTGCTCTTAATTATTAGAGTTTCTATCATTCATTGACATGATTAATTAGAAAATAATGTCACACGTATGAAAACTCACAACAAAACTAATTTTTTAAAAGTAGAAAACTAAGAAAGATTCATGCAAACAGATTATTAAAGGACGTGTAGAATCATCTGAGTTCTTGAAGGCGCTGGTGGGTGTTATACATCATATTTGCCTTCTCACTTCCTTACCCTTTGGTGGAAAGAAAGAAAATCTAAACAAATTTAGGAGAGAGCATACACTAAAATAATTAAGGTTCTATGTTAAGATTGATAGACAGGGCTTGACTGCCTAGACAGGAAGAATTTTTAGAATGTGAAAACATATTCATACTATGATGCAAAAAATTGTATTCTGTACCTCAGATAAAAGCCTCTGAGTGCTGGATTCAGATAAACAATCTATTTGGATACTGGGCATTCTGTTAAATTGAAAATGGACTCTCCTGAGATATCTGTCAACAGAAAAGAACTTCTCTGTCAGGATAACAAAGTTAATTAATGATTGATTGAGCTACTGAAATGTAGTTGGAAATAGGATATGTAGCTCACCTTGCTGCATGGTCCCTTGAGAATCCTCATTTCACTTTGCTATCAAATGGTTGCATTAGTATTCTAAATGTTTATTGCTCTGTGATTGTAGATACGGCTTGAGTTACAGCTTTCCCCCTACTGATCAATGCTGTTTAATGAGATTCTTATTTTAAAAAGGAAAAAAAAATTCTTGCAAACTTGCATAGCTCATCATGTCAAAGTGTAGTTTCTAGACAAATAGAGGTCAAATGAAGCAAACAATCTAAGGCCTAATTAGATTTATCTTATTTTTAATGACTAACAACTTTCAAACCTCATATCATCTTTATTTAATTATTTTAAAAATTTGTTTTTAAAAGTGTTTTGCCAAGAACCGAGTTTTTTAAGATAGGAAAAAACTGAAAATCTATTACCAAACTCATAATTGTAAGTACTAAAGTTCTACATACGTATAAAAAGAATGGGGCAGAAGTACTTGCTGAACCGATGTTATCATGATTAGTAACAGAGGTGTAGATAATTTGTAAAAGTCTGTTGTTGTATTTCCTATGACAATGAATAAAATAACCAAGAAATGTTTAAAAACAATACTAAGTTTTAAATACCTTGGGTTTTGAACTTGTTCTGTGAGTGTGCTGCAAGAAAAGCAAACATTTCTCATAAATTTTAACTTGATAAGTGAGCGATATCTTGCAATACAACTAGTATGTGATGCTGAATGTCATCTGCTCAGAACTGAGCCAATGGCTCTCGCTCTGAGGAATTGTGGGTGATCGCTTCCTAACAGCAAGAGGTTATGGCGGAGATCCCTCTGCAGAGGAGGAGGAGAAAAAGGCAGAGGAATCCCTCACTTCAAATGAGATCAGGAAGATGTTTAAAATGTGGGAAACAGCGCAAAATTTTGTAGCAAACCACCACATGAAGAAGACTGTAGCGGTGCAAGCAATGAACCTGTTTAATGACAATGAAGTGTCGCATTTACATGAAATCCTCAAAAGGAGGCAAAAGCAAATGTAATTGGATAGTTCCTTGTTGATGTTTCAGGAAAAAAAAATATATTTCCTTGAGGCAATAGTGAGTTAGTGATTCAGTTAGTGATAGTGAAGGTCATCCAATAGAATAAGCCTCCTCTCCTCTTTCTCACACCAGCCACAAGAGTTTTCAAAGGTAAGTGCAGGTTAATTTCTTTATTTTCCTTCATATTTTGTGTTTTCTTTATTATTCGGTATTATATCACAGTCTTGTAATCACTTTTATATAATATTTCTTAGTTGTGGAGCAAATCATCTGAGTTTCCATTATTTCTTATGTGGCAATTTGCTTTGATATACAAATGTTTTGGATTATAAGCATGTTTCTGGAAAAAAATTATACTTGCAAATCTAGGTTTTACTGTATAAAATTTAGACATGCCTGTTCTAATCTGTGGCAAATGTTGATACTTAAGTAAGAAGTTATCCTGACTGAAGAAAACAGAGAAAGAAAAGAAAACTTCTGAAGAAATTCTTTCTTTTCAGAGTCAGCAGACATTATATTTTAACACTAAACAATGCTTGAAGT
>PVJO010028988.1:0-17422 GCA_004026905.1 Hystrix cristata
GGGCAGGACCCGTAACACTTCTGATTCCTTCTCCTTTTCACACTTGATTCTTCACTAGTCCCTCCAGGGATGTTATCACCTGAATTAATGATCTTACACTCACTGTTTCAGTTTACATCAGTCACTGAAAAGAATAACTCCATCTGGTTCTAGTTTCCAAGTAGACTTGAGGTCAGTGAGAATATCTTCATCTTCAAACACTTTATCCTTCTTCCTTTATTGTTTGCTTTAACTATATCTCCACTTATCTTCTAGTATCCACTTTTTATCTGCAGCTATGCATCTCTCATCTTTTATCAGCCATCTTCTACTATTCATCATCTTTCCTGTTTTGCATTTATCCTTTGTCTATCCATTCTCCGTCCTCCCATCCACCCATCGATCCATCATCTAACATGTGTTATTCTATCCTCTCTCCTCTCTCTCTCTCTCTCGTCTATCTATCTATCTATCTATCTACCTGTCTATCTATTTACTTTCCACAGAGGTGTGCTTGGTCTTCAAAATTTGATCAGCAATGTGAGTTTTGCTTCTCTTCTTATTTCATTTTAACCTGTAGTTGAGGGGATTAAATCATGCAATCCATATGATACTAGTATATGGGATATTTTCAACCATTTTTGTTTTCTTCTTCAACACCTAAATGAGAGTTGCTAGTTAGAGAGCCAATTAATGGAAAGACCATCACTGAGGTTCTATCATGGCAAAGTCCTATGATGGGAACCCTGTTAGATACAGACAGTGATTTTATTATAATTTCCCCTAAGATTAAAGCTTATTTGTGTGGAATGGATTGGCAGTCAGCTCATCCCCATGAGCATTTTTCCAAACATGCAATTATAGAGTTAAATATCCTAAAAGCTTGAGTGCAGTTTAAAATCGATTTGTGCCTACACCATCATTCATGTATTATGAGAAAAATTGTCACATGTAGGTAGAACAATGCATGCTGCATGAAAAGCAGTGAAACCTACTCTAAATTCCTTGTAGTTATGAAGGCAATTTGATTACAAATTTTCCAAAAATTCTCAAGAATGTCTTAGCTTTTTGTTGCTTTATATACTAACCCGAATAGTTACCACCGTTTTGTTTCGCCCACAATGGTTAGATATTCATTCACTTAAAGGCATTGTTTCAGTGCCTATCTGTGCCAGGCAGCGTTCAAGGCTCCACGGTTCTCCCCTGACAGGAAGAGGTCATGGAGTGGGTGGACATAAGCCTATTCTACACGGAATATGCTGAATACATAGAATAAGCCAGGACACAAGGCACGCTTTGTAGAGGAGTGTGGGAATAATGGTGGAAAGCCTTGAGAATTTTTATAAATGAAGTACTTCAATGCTACTATGTATAAATGCCAGCCTGTTAAAATACAAAAAGAGAACAATGATTTATATTTCTATTGGTGGGGTAAGATTTATGTATTTATCAACTAAATATTGACAAATATTTTGTATAACTCTAACACAGAGATGCAATTATGAGCTACAATAGCAGTAGAAAGTATCTTTATCTAAATTCTTAAATTATCCTAGGCAAACTCATTTTTTTTCCAGATAAATTATGAAAATGATAGCATATGATTCTTTGTGTGCCTTCAATTTTTTTTTTCCCCAAAATCTTCAAACAAAAGCAATCATTGGGGCTGGGGATTTAGGGCAGTGGTTAGAGTGCTTGCCTTATAAGCACAAGGCCCTGAGTTCTATACCCAGCACCACGCACACACACACATACATACACATACACACACGCGCACAAAAGTAATTGTATGTAAGGTCCTGTGGTTCTCAGGAATGATAAAAGAGGACTTTTATAATGCTTGAAACATGTATGTTTATGACAAAAACATTCAAGTGCACATGACTATAGCACCTTTAGTTCCCTAATGAGACTTCCTATTAGATTTTAAGTTAAACCATTTGGTTTAATTTTCACTTTGATTTGAAACATCTTAACTTGGGTTCCACCAGGCTGAACATTTATTTTTCCTCTGTACCTAGATCTCTTGTTTCAGTTACTGTAACGCCCTCTCTTACCCCAGCTTGACCCTTCGCAGAACCTCGCTGACTGAATGGCAGTGAAGAAATTGAGAGATTCTCCAGCAGCTGACAGAATGCCAAAGGGTTCTTGGTAATTTTCAATTCGTATTCACGAATCTCACAGCAGGCCGTAAATATAGTTATTGAAAGATGTAATATGCCTTTTACAAAAAGGCAAAAGACATGAGGAAGTTAAAGGCAATGAGGTGTTTTCATCAGGAAATTAATTTTCTTTTGTTTTGTGGAAACCACACACACAAACTTGACAGAAATTTCTGATGAATTACTAATGGGGTTTTAACCCTGACAAAGGTTCATTTGTTCAAGAGTCAGGTCCTGGGTCTGGATGCTCTAGAAGCCAATTAGCAGAAAGTACCCTCTGCTTGTGCTGTCATTAGGAACAGACACTAATGGCAGTTTCGCTGGGTCTCGGGGTGGCTCTCGGGCCACATCTGCGTGCTCCACTGTCAGAGTGCCCCTGGCAAACACAGGGTGGCAATCGAGGGGATGAAAAGGCCCTTCTGCTCAGAACCCGGCAATGGACGCCTCTCCCGGTGGGACCCCGCAGGACCCCGGAGCAGGAGGGCGGCCGCTGAACTGCCGAACTGACCAGAGCCCCAGCCCGGCCCTGGGCCAAGGTCAGGCCACCAAGCCAACGCTAAAGAAAGGGCACAGGGAACTCGGACAGGACACATCCCTCTCAGGTCATCAGTTCTGCGCATTGTGTCGCTGGTGCTAGCTTTCATCTTCCTGCAGGAGAATTAAGCAGGGAACTGAAATCTGCTAGTACTTGTCCCCGGGTGCCGCATAGAAACACTGGCTGAGCGCTGGCCACCAGGTCGTTAAACGCAAGGGAGTGGCTGCTGCTACAGATTTCACCCAGGCGGCCACCTGAGCCTTCTGCCGAAGCTGCCAGCACCCTGCAGGGCAAGTCTGGGGCCAGATTTTCACTGCCAACCTGCTCCCCTCTCCCCAGCAGTCTTCAGTGTGGTCAGGTGGGAATAAAGGCAGATTTGAAAGTCCCTGGGGCAAAAGGAGCAGGTGAGCCCAGCTCACACATCACACGGGGCAGGTTTAGAAAAGCACCTCCCGTCTATCAATTATGCTATTGCTCATGATTGATACTATGCCATCGTTTCCAAATTAGAAACAAAAATCACCAGAAAGGAAAATGATTGCTATCTTGGTGTGTTTTAAAGGTCAAGATCAAATCAGCGTGCTTGGCTTTCCATGTGAGAAGAAAGGTATGAAAACAATAATGATAGTCATATTTTATTTTATTGTTTTGTAAAGATGAAGACAAAAACTTTGTAGTCATTTCTGGACAGGTAACTGCTTCCTATTTTATCCTATTTATTTATATTTGTTTTTTGAGATGAGTTCTCTTGATGGAGTCCAGGTCTGCCTTGAACTTGGGAGTCTCCCCTCCCAGTCTCCTGAGCATTGAGATTACAGATGTGAACTGTCACGCCCAGCGTATTTCAACTAAAAAACAGGAACACGTGTGTGCGCGGTAAGCAGAAGGAAATAGTTCCTTCATCCACACCATTGGTATCTGTGGAGCTTTTGCTGGGGACAGAGACACAATAACTAATCATGGGGGAGGATCAGAAGGAGGCAAAACCCACGACGGGGCCCACTGTCGGGAACTGGAGAGCTCATTTCCTGGTAGAACATAAGCTTCATGAATGATTAAAGTTTATTTTGATGCTTTCCCAAGTAATGAGAAGTTGATAACAAAAGTAAAAAATTTTGGAACAAGGGTAGTAAGGAGTTGTTTTTCAGATCCCTCTGGAAGTGTTTGATGTTTTGGGGCCCTACAACCAATCAGCCAGATCATATTGGATTTGTTTTCCCACACTGGATATCAGCTATCACTGAGCTATACTCCCGCTCTCGCCTTCCTTCCTTCCCTCCTTCCCTCCCTCCCTCCCTCCTTCCCTCCTTCCTTCCCTCCCTCCTTCCTTCCCTCCCTCCTTCCTTCCCTCCCTCCTTCCTTCCCTCCTTCCTTCCTTCCCTCCTTCCTTCCCTCCCTCCCTCCCTCCCTCCTTCCTTCCTTCCTTCCCTCCTTCCTTCCCTCCCTCCCTCCCTCCCTCCTTCCTTCCCTCCTTCCCTCCTTCCTTCCTTCCTTCCTTTCTTCTATGTATCTTTATGCTTTGTGGGGGGCGCTTGATCTTGATAAATTGCACAAGAAGAACTTAAACTTGCCCCCTTCCTGAGTCAGCCTTCTTCAGTGCTGGGATCACAAGAGTGCACCGTGACACCTGACTAAAACCGTCACGTGTAATAACTGAGTTCAAAGAAAGAAGGAGACTTAATGGATTTTCATTCAGTACTTTAATAGAATCGAAGCATCTAACAGTTAAGCAGTTAGTGTGAACTACGAGTCTAGAGACAGGTTAGCTAGGCTGAGGCAAAATCCTTTGTGGGTTCTTATTTACGTGTGACTCATTTTTCCTCTAAATGCATTTTTCACTACTAAGCAAACTGAACACCCTGCACTCCTCTAACATTGTGTGTGTGTGTGTGTGTGTGTGTGTGTGTGTGTGTGTGTCAGGGCGTATATGGGTATATACCTCATAGTTGAGTAGGTAGGTGGGTGGGTACGTAGACAGATAATAAAGTTTTAGTAATATTGTTTATAAAAACATGGGAGAATGTAAAACATCCATTCATATTACATTATGAATTGAAAATAATACCTGCAGTTAATATAGACAATCACATTTTTGAACCCAAGGCCTTCTCACTGCACTACACGCTCAGCCCTTTTTTCCTTTAATTCATAAATTTTTCGAGACAAGGTTTCAAAAATTACCAACTTGTCTAGACTGGCTGGAGTTTCTGCTCCTCCTGCCTCAGCCTCGCAGAACACTGGGTTTACAGTCATCCAGCACCACGCCCAACATGCACAATCCTTAAGAAAAAAGCAATTATTCTTCTCTTTTAACTTAATCTGAATTGTGTGCCTCATAATGTAATGAGGAAATGAGTCATTGCACCAGACTTAAGAAATGGCATTATTTATTTTACTTTTGTCTTTGCTTCATAAAGGTTAATTTATGAAGCAAATAGTACAGTTAATTGATGAATATAGTTGATTAATGAATAACTTACTGTTATTTATGCTGAAATAGTTTCCTTACATTGTTGTTTAATCATAATTAATATTAAAACAAATACCAGTTCACTAACAATGATTTCCATCTTAAATATAAAATCTACAAAGAATTTTAGAAACAGAAAAAGAGAAACAGCAAAATATATACACTTAGGGGAACATTTAAACTGTTTTTTTAGAAAATGATGTGTCTTCCAGAGCCTTAATTGTCATATGATATGAGATAAAATTTTATCTAAGAATTGTTGTTATTTATTTACTATGAAATTTAATGCTTTCATGAAGATCTGTCTTTGGCTGATACAAAATAAATTTTCTGTATATTTTGTGAGCCTTAACAATACATCAATTTCGGGTTTCTTTTATTTATCAAAAGTTTTCTAAGATTATGACTGATTTATTTATTTATTTATTTTCTTATTTGCATATTGGTTTTTTTGAAACAGGGTCTCCCCATACAGTTCAGACTGGCCTTTAACTCACTCTGTAGCTTAGGCTGGCCTCAAACTCATGGTGATCCTCCTGCCTCAGACTTTCCAGTGCTGAGATTATAGACATGTGCCACCACACCCAACGAGCATGACTAAATATAAGTTCCATTTCATTTTTTTGCTTTCATTTCCCAGGAACATAAGTCTCACGAATGATATCTCTTGTTTGACGGTTTCCTTTTATCATCTATTTTTTCCTAAATAATTAAAAAGATTTTCTATCATATTCTCATCTTTTAGGTTGTTTTTATATTATTGACTTTAAAATTTTCTTTAGATTATGTTCTATGTAGTGTCTTCAAATTCAATCTTTTTAAGATAATTTTATCTTTTGGCCATTTCTTTGCTGAGTTCAGTAAGCTTTTGTCATATTTTTAGTCCCATTTCTTTTAGTTTAAAATTTTTAATTCAAGGTTGTTTTGCATATTTCTGACTGCTTATTTCAGTACACTTAATTTAGTTTGGATTGTAGTCTTATAATTTTACTCTGCTTAATGATTGTTTGGGGATGTTTATATTATTTGATCTTTCTTTGGCATAATTTTCTGATTATTTGCAATAAACTTGCATGGATTAAGATATATTTGATCGTCTTCGTATCACTGATATGATTCATACTAATTTTCTCTCGACGATATTTTCTGACCAGTGTAAAAATCCCTGCCTCTTAGTGGGTCTTCAGGATGGTCAGGGGAGGGCAGGGCCAGCCAACCACTTAGATCTTTCAGTGGCCCGTGCTACAGGCTTGCCACCCCGGGGCCAGGTGTGTAACCTCAAATCCTCAGTTCTCTTTATTCCTCTCAGTGTGACATGTCTGCTCGGTGCATTCCATTCCCTTCCTCCATCTGTAGCTCCTCAACCCTCTTTCCGATATGGTTTGTTTGTTTACTTTCATGAGATGTGGATTATGAAGAGCACCCTTCAACCTGCGTAGTCCTGAGCCCGTAGACTGTGGAGACGATGCTCTTCTTTCTCAGAAAACGCTTAAACTAGAATGAAGGATCAGTTTCTCATCCTCGCTGACCCCTTATCCCTCCTGCCCGGCGTCTCCTGGCCTGGCTTTGCTGGCCTCCACACCGCAGGGCATGCACGTCGCTCCCGCGCTTCAGGTTCTATTGAGAGTAGGGCTTCTCCTCCTCCTTCTCTTCTTCTCCTTCTCTTCTCCTTCCCTTCTCCTTCTCCTCCTCTGCCTTTTATGTCTCCCCCTCATCATCTCCCTCCTCCTCCTTTTCATCTTCCACCTCCTCTTCTTCTTTCTTATTCTTCTTTTCTTTCAACTTCTCCTCCTTATCCTTCTTCTGTGCTGTATTTTGTTGTTGTAGTTGATATCGTTGCTTTGGAGGAGGGTTAATTGCTTCACCTACATCTCTCTAACAATCCTTTCTTTGTAATTTTTAATTTTTCAATTTTTACTGTTCACATAGGTATTCACATTTGGAAAAGAAAAAGAATACTAGAAAAAAATTCCTAATCCAACTCTTCAGGAAAAGAAAATTATACTAGTAATGCCTTGACTGTCTGTATTTTAGAAAAGGCCTCACAGTGCACACATATTTTGTGAGCAATTTTTAAATTTTAACGATGAATTTTAAAACATTTCTTCTTATCGATGAATAGATTTTTTCCATGACAACATGTTGGGACTAATTTGTATTTCTGGCCAGTTTCATTTTTCATCCATCAACAATAATTTGGAAAGAACCTAACAACCAACGAAATGTTCCCTTATTCCTAAAGGACAAATTCCTTAAAATGTTATTGTTATAAAAACACAAAATCACTTCTCACAAGTGTCTGTTGCATACTATCAAATTGCCTTCTGAAAGGTTAATGTAATTTGCACTCCAACATTTTTTAGGAAAAAAAGACCTCTTAGTTTTTAAAATTCTATTAACACTAAATATTATATCTTTTAAATTTAAATTTTGCAGATTTAGTAGGTAAATGTTTTCTGTATTGGGCACTTTAGTTGTATTTTTGGACACTTGGACATGACAGTTGGTTCAGAGAGTTATTGGACTTTGTATATTGTTCTTTATATGATAAAAATGTTTTAATTACCATGTATATTAATATACTCATTTTTTTCTTGTTTGGAAAAATTTATATGTTAATTCTTGCTTGACATATTTTACATATGCTTTTCCTTCATTTTGCTTCATAGTAAATTAATTATAGTGGTTTTGGCCAGATATTTTTTAAGTGGTAGAATTTATCAATATTCATGTTTTTCTGGCCTATAATATTTAAATTTATACAAGGTCCCTTAAAAGGTTTTTTTTTTTTTTGTTTATACATTTATTTATTTGGTCCTGCAGATTGAACATATGGCCTTTCCCAAAATGTGCATCTTTAGCGTAGTTTGCTATTTTTCAATTTTTAAAAATTATTTTATTTTTCATTTTTATTTGTTTACTTACTTTTGAGACAAGGTCACTCCAAGCATTTAGGCTGCCATTGAACTCACTATGTTGCCATGGATGGCTTTAAACTCATGGCAATCCTCCTGCCTCAGCTTCCAAGTGCTGGTATTACAGGCATGTACCACTATACCTGGCTAGCAATACAATGTATAAGCTAATAATTGAGGAAAAAATGCTTTCTTCTCTGAACATTTTAAAAACAAGAATAACCATAGCTATAAAATATTGATTATCATTAAGTATAGCTTTAAAATTCTAGAATGCCAATAATGAATTTAGCACACCTTTATACTTTCTAAATAAATATAGGGAAAGATGAAAAATATGGAATAATAATCCTTCTTGTGCTCTATGATTTTTTGTTTGCTCGTTTCATTTTGTCTGTTTCAAATGCTTCATAATGGTAATTGTAAAGTAAGAAAAGCAAGTACATACACATAATGTATACTCTTGTAACAGTAGCTAAAACAACATAGAATCATACTATAGAAAGCATGATAAAGCTAAAAGCACATATTTTAAAAACAACTGAAAAATAAAGTTAGAGTGCACATTAACCCATTATAAGTTCAAGTCACTTTTGTCTGAAAGTATGTTTTTTGCTGCCATAAGGCGCCTAGGCAGGAGGAACACAGGAACACATGCATGTATGTACAGTATGTGTGCACACAGTTACACATGCAGGTACGCCTGGGTACAAGTAATTTACATATGAGAAGTTCCAAGGGAGAGAGACAGAGAAAGAGCCTGGGAGGGAATAGTTAAGAAGAAATAGAATAAAAGCCTTGGGTAATGTTTTAGACCATCTTCAGACATTCCAAACAGCCTACTTTCCTCCATGTTAAACGTAGAAAACAAGAAACACTTCCCTACTTCATTCTTTCATCTCCTGCTTGAGATCAGTTTATGCCTCAAAGGCATGGCAGGAAATTATGAATGAAAAAGGAAAGTGCCTTTCAGCCTCCTCAGTGAACTCCAAGGCTGCCAGCATGGGGGTCACCAATAACTATCCTCCCACCATGGGCCGCTCCGCTCGTTACGCGGACGGCCATGCTTTATTGAACCACATAATTTCACCTAATTAAAATAAGCACCATGGAGCTCGGCCCTGCACTCCTTTTTCTTCAGCTGGACAAATGCCAGCAATTATATTTAGAGTACCCTAAGTGGACACCACATTAAATATTCATCCCGCTGCTCCTCTACACAATCAGACATAGCTCCCACTGCTCTTTTCAATATTAATATTCATTTTACTTGTAAGAGCTAAAAAAGTGCACTTTTTAAAAGCCAAAATTAGTTGGGTTCACTGAAGTGCTTGTTATGTCAGCAGCGTAGATATGTTAGTTTACTTCGATCAAGTTTGTGGTATGACTCTTAACAAAGCTCTCCTAAGTAATTATTTTGTGAATTGTTTAATTTTTAAGCTAATACAAGCTTCTCTTAGGGAGCCTGTCTCTGTTGAGCATTTTTAATCTCTTTTTTCTTCCTTAAATATAATAGTGGTTGTCTTTGGCCTTCAGGCTTTCTGTGGTGGAACTGTGTAGTCACGGTGGGTCTCCGGTACAGGTCCGGAAGGAGGTAGTGCCTGGACACGGCTGAGATTTCCTACACAGGGAAGCAGGTCTGGTGATCTGATGCGTCCTAGGACTAAGACAGACCTTTTTTCTTTTCAGCTCAGAGGTTGGTTTTAAATGAGTCCTAAGGATAGTCCAAGAGCTGGAGGGAGAGGCAGGGCGGGGAAGGGAAGGGACTGTAAAAAATTAAAATGTGTTATGTGCACATACCAAATCCCCGTGAAGAATGTAATCATTATGTATTGCAAACACATGCTAATAAAAATACCAAAAAAGGATAGTCCAAAAAGGTCCTAAGGATAGCACTAAATAAAACTAAAACCAAAAGCAAAGAAAACCCTGAAAAGAAAAGGGAAAATAACCGGTATTAGAAATTTTTTTATTCATGGTGGCAGATGCCTATAATCCCAGCACTTGGGAGGCTGAGGCAGGAGGACGGCAAGTTCCAGCCCAGTTTTGATGATTATTAACTTGGTGCACCACTGTCTTGAAATTGAAAAACATGCACAGGTGCTGGGGCTGTAACTGGGGGTGAAGGTCCTGGGTTCATCTACACAGTCCCAGATAAACAAAAGCGCACAGCCCAAGAAATTAAAACACAGTAAGTAAACCCTCTTTTTGTGCTTGATACTCGTGCTGTTTTCCTCCGGAGGCGAAACACTGTTCAGCAGCAGGATTCCTGAGGTGCAAACAAGGGAAGATGTGTCCTGGCTCAGTCACCTTGATTGTGACCTCAGGGCACTTGGCTTTGCACAAGGCCTTATCAGTTTCCTGAATCAGAGGGCAAGTAGCACGGGAAAGCTCCTATTTGCTGTGAATGCAAGTGGCAGTCGGTCAATTCTATATTAAGAGAAGGTAGCACTTGTGTGAAGTAGTTATATATTTTAACGTAGCGACACCTTTAAGCCATTTGTTCACTTCGAACAACAGTCTTTACCTTGCAGCTGGATTTCTTTTCAGCCAGATTTAAAGTCCTGCTGAATCCCATTTGTGCAGATAGGCCGGCAGAGAAACAAACACAGCAGGAGCTCCAGAGAGGCCAAGTGAGAGGCAGCCTTCGCCCACACAAGCACCATGAGTTGGCCGTCCGGGCCCCAGAGGGGCTCCCTGCCTGGGTGACCGCAGCCCTCCTGGCCTGTCCTTCGCTTCAGGGTGTTAGATTAGGGCTCACAGCCTCACGCGCAGGCGGGCGACTCCAGCCATTACCTGGTGCGGGCAGGATGTTGGGGGACCTGGGCGCACCTCTCTCTGGCCCTTAAGGGTCTCGTGTTCACAACGTTCAGAATCGGCACGATGCAGCAGCCTGACCCTTTCCATACTTTGTTCTTTCCTGTCAATTATTTCCAACTCCAGGATGCTTAGGAGACAGATTACATGGACAGATCACCTCATTCACAGCAGGTGTACAGTCCTCCTATATAATTTGTGTAATTAGAACAGAGTGCTGGAACTGTGTGCGGGACACCGAAGCAATTCCTGTCCGCCTTGGTGAACGAACAGCGTGCACAGAGGTGCCCCTTTCTGCAGCAGAAGCCACCACCCCTCTCTCCCCTCCCCTCTCCCCTCCCCCTCTCTCCCAGCTCCCCCTTCCCCTCCCCTCCCCTCTCCCCTTCACCCCTGCCTCCCTCCCTCCTCCTGACTGTTTTCGCTCCACCACACCAGGAGGTGGGGGCGGCAGCCTTGAAAGATCCTGGATGCCTTAGAGATCCTGAGGTGGGAATAAATGGCATGATGCTGGGAGTATCTTCTGCTTTATCTGTTCTGTTAAACAGCAGGAAACATGTTTGTCTAAGAGTCAAAAATTACTTGAATTTATGTTGCTTCTACTATAACCTTTTAACACAATTATAAATTAATTTCCAATTTTATAAGTGGAGATATTTATTCATTTGCTTAGCATTTTTGAGATGGGGTCATGCTATTTATTTCAGGCCAAACTTGAACTCAGTACGCAGCCCTGGCTGGCCTTGATAGAACAGTGATTTCTCCTGCCTCGGTCCCCTGAGTGCTGGGTTAACAGGTGTGCCCTGCCTCGCCCAGCGATGCTTTCTTTAACCAGGAAATGTTACTTTAACTTTTTCCCATGTTAACAGATTTCATGTAGTTGTAGTTACTTTCATAACTGTGCAAAGCAAGGATGGAAAGTTGAGAAAAATCAGTTAATTCTTTTACTATTTGCATTCTTCAAATACAAGGTGCTGGGGAATAACTCAGAGACTGCAAGTTCCAAACCAAAATGTGTTTAATAAAGTTCTTCTTGGTCCAGGACAGCATTTTGTAATTTCAATCCTGATGTTAACTGAAAGGAATTTTGCAAGAAATAAGCAAACAGGCTGGTATAAAGTCCCCTAGAACTATTCCCAAACAAAGAGAATTGTCCTTTTAGGTTGAATATCAAAGAGTCTGTGGGGCGGGGCTGGCCCTTCCTCCACACTCGAAACAGGCAGGCCAAACCCTCTTGCACAAGAAAAGGAGAAATTAATTTCTAGTCACTTAATGCTCAAGAGAAGATGGCTCTGGAACTTCATAAATTTCTCTGGCCTCCTCTGCTGGGGTGTTGAGCGCATAGCTCATTTCATGTGTCTCTTCTTTCCACAAACTTGTTAGCTTTGGCTGCCAACCTTGAATAATTGTGCTGTGCTGCAGCCCTGGGGTCAAATACAAGTAAGGTGTGATTTTTCTCTTTTGAGGAAATTTCAAGGCCCTGGAGGAAGATGTATAAACACTGTGACAGAAGCAAGACAGGATGAGAAGCAGAAAGAAGACAAAGTACACAGCACATGTAAGTGTGCTAACTTCCTGTTACTGTGTGCTCTAATCGTTCCATTCCAAGCTTGGAGATGAGAAGTGGAAACCTGGTCTCACCTGGGCACAGTCAAGGCGTTAGCTGCATTCTTCTTGGGAGCCATAGGGAAGATTCTTCCTTTCCTTCTTCAGCTTTTGGAGGCTGTCCACTTTCCTTACCATGTGACCCCATTTGCCATCTTCAGAGCCAGCAACACCAGGCAGATTTTACTGCAGCTACCAACTCTCTGACTGACCCATTTTGCTGGCCTCTTTTACTTACAGCACACTTCAGCTTCACTGGGCTCACCGGGGTAAGTCAAGGTCCACCTGACAGAAACACTGGACTTGGCATCACGAGCCCATCGGCACCCGTACTCCTCCCCTGCCACACTGTGTAAACCACAGTGCCCCTCCACACTTCATCCTGGCCCTGCAGCACTGAAGAGTTTCCCAGGAAGTACATGCTGAGAGTCCGCGTTTCCCTTCCGGCTGGTGAGGATGCCCTCTCATACAGAGAGCAGAAGTAGGGCTGGGCGGAAGATGAAGGTGACCTTTAGTGTTATGGGGCAAAGCACCCGGAGGAGCTTAGAGCTGGAAGAAGCTTCGCAGCTGTCCAGATGGAGGCCTTCAGGGTGGGCCTCGCCGCACACAGCCGGCACCCGGCTCGGGGCTGGATGGTGCAGGAGGCTGGCCCAGGCCCAGCAAGGCCTATGAGGCCTGCTTTGCCAGAGGGTGTTCCCAGGAGAGATTCCCACCTCTGATTCATCATTATGGTCCTCTACATTTTCCTAATCTATGCTGAAGTGTGTGTAGTATGATTTTTTTTTAATTTATCATCAATTTAGGCTTCCTATAGTACTGTAATTCAATACATTGATCTTTCACCAAAAATGTCCCATTAATTTGTTTTTTCTGAAATTAACTCTGTTTTCTTCTATTTTTACCTGTCTCAGACACACTGTTATCTATGTGTGCTAAAAATATGGCGCTTCAGATGTTAGAGCTGTGGAATGGAGATGGGAGAGAAGGAAAAACATACTCAGAAGGCAGAAAGAGGGCATCACACAAGAAGGGGAGGGGCAGAGTGGAGAGGGACAGAGATTCCTGTGTGGGGTGAGAAGAAAGCAGTGGCTTTTCCTGAGTAGCACCCTGTGCCTGGGGAGGGCGCAGGGGGACCTCACAGAACCGCTGCTGCTCCAGTGCCTCTGGAAACAAAAGACTCTCTTCCCCACTTAAGGAGGGCTCCATTTTTAAGGAAGTTGAAAGGGACAAAGTAGATTAGCACTCATTTGTGCTTGTGCAGGGAATAAGGAATGGTGGATTAGAGGTGAGGTGTGAGGAGTTTCTTCCTGAGGTGAAGAAAATTAGCAGAAATTGACTGTGGGGTTAGATGTGCGTGTCTGTGAATATGTTTAAAACCATCAAATTATATACATTAAACGGGTACATTTTATGGCATGCAAATTATACCAAAGCTATTACAATTTATAAAATCCTGTATATATGTACACATATACTATAAACCATATATTATGTATATATATATGGTGAGAGAAACATCTGAAATCCAAATAACAGGCACTAAGTAACTGCTGATTTCTAACTCACATCTGTTTTTGTACTTTCCAAATGTCCTAGAATGTACATCTGTTCCTTTCTTAATCAGAAAGAATACATACTTTTACAATTGTGTTTTCATATTGTGTTCCAGTAATTACAAGCCCCACGTCGATTGCCCATCAAGTTCTGATGTAAAATGAAGCTAAGTTTGGTTGGAGAAAACAGTGACGCTTGCTCCTGTGAGCACGTCTGGGGGACGAGAGGCTCTCTGACCTCCGAGGCGCACTCACAGGTACCATTCGGGGTGTGCACTTGCGGAGGAAAAGGATAATACCGAGCTACATTAACTTTGTCAGGTCTTGATTTTCTTTTGTCTTTAAGTAAAGCCTAGATCTAAATCTTGCATGCTAGTGTTTATGGAAGAACATATGCAGAGGTTTCCTGTCATGTGAGAGTGCAGAGAATTACATGTTGCACATCAGTTCCTGGTGGATTTGCTTGTGTTTATGTCTTTGGTCCCTCTTGGTCACTACGGCTGAGTGAAGTATGCCCACTAGCTGGGTGTGTGCTTCGTACGATCTGTACTTCTCAAGCAATTTGAGGGCTGAGCATGGCAAGAAAAATGTTACTTTTCATCCCATTTTTATAACTAAAACCTTAAGAGCAATTATAATATATGTCGGGTTGAGTTACATAGAATTGCTTTTTCTCATGTTAGAAAAATATTAATTTCGTATGGTTCAATTTACTGTAAATACAATCAATGTGTAGTTGCTGAAGGAAATATTTTAGTATCAGATACTGTCATTTTACTAATATTGTTATATAGAATGGTGGTCTTTTAATTATTCCTTGGTTTTTGTAGGCTTTTCTTTCTTTGCCCTTTTTAAAGTTATTTTTATATGTAAAACATCATCATCAGCATGATATAATCTTACTTCTGCATCAAATTAATTCCTATGGAAGTTAATTAGGTTTTAAATATAAAAGTCCCTAAAATTCATCTTAGCCTCTATTACTCTGTTTTTGACCTCTACCCCAACATGTTGAGAAGGGGAAAATGCAATTCTCAAAATGACCGTTGGCTATTTTCAAACTACGCACATTTAAATCAGCAAGTTAAACTGGGGTCTCAGTGCATGCTTGTGATCCTAGCAGTCAGAAGGCTGAGGCAGGAGAATCCTGTAATCTAAGACCAGCCTGGACTACATAGTGAGTTCAAAGACAGTCTTAGCTACATAGTGAGACTCTGTCTCAAAAAAAAAAAAAAAAAGGTATTGGTCATTGGCCCCTCCAACATATGCACACCCAGCAGTATACACGGACAGTGGAGTTCATAGACTATCCTTAGTCCAGCAGAGAATTCAACATGTGTACAGCAAAGGACATAAAGTATGTGGATGCAATACACATTTAATGCAATAGGAAGAAGC
The DNA here is from genome assembly GCA_004026905.1 of Hystrix cristata. Taxonomy (NCBI): domain Eukaryota; kingdom Metazoa; phylum Chordata; class Mammalia; order Rodentia; family Hystricidae; genus Hystrix; species Hystrix cristata. Next base: position 15,432 of record PVJO010028988.1, read on the forward strand.
AGGACGTAAGTCTTTCATGAGAGGTGAATTACTCAGTTCCAGGCACATTAAGGGAGTGTTATGGTTTGGATCTGCATTATTTCCAAAAGGCTCATGTGTTGACGGCTTTTTCTCCAGGAGGAGGTAATAAAAACTGTAAGTGGCAGGGTCTGGGTTATATAGATTTATACGTATTCCCTGTGTGTGATGTTAGGAAGTTAAACTTGAGGTTGCTCTCCACTGAGCGATGTTCCTCAGCCCCCTTTTGTTTTTTATTTTGAAAGAGAGTTTTGCTAAATTGACTTGAACTTGCGATCCTGCAGCCTCAGCCTCTTGAAGTACTGAGATTACAGGCTGCCCCGCTGGGCCCGCCTTTGAAGGGTATATTTTGTCCCCATTTACTTTCTTTCTTTCTCTCTGTTTCCTGGCTGCCATGAGGTGTGCAAGTTTGCTCTGTCATGCGCTCCCCACCACAATGTTCTGCCTCACTGTGAGTTTCAGGGCGATAGAGCCAGCCCACAACCATGGACGGAAACTTCAGAGCCTGTGACACAAAATAAAGCTTACTTCTTTTTATTTATTTTCTCGGGTATTTTGTTGTTGTTGTTGTTATTGTTTTTCTCACAGCAATGGAAAGCTGGCTAGCACCAGAATTGAATGCAGACAAGCTGAACTTGCCTTTGGGACATTACTCAGCCATCGAAGCAGCAATAGTTGATGACATTAACCTCCCACCACTTCATCTTATTCCCCGTCATGTGGGTGATGCTGGGGTAGCATTAGGAGGAGTCAGCTGCTAGGTGACCTCTCACAGAAATGAATCCTGCTGTCACTAGGTGTTCACTCCGCTCCTAAAACCTCTGGCAGAGAGGTAATGTGGTCCCAAGTGGGGTTGCCCGGGGCAGCTGTGCAATGGAAGAGTGATTCATTGTAGTGTAAATAAACAAGCAACTAGTCTAAGGAATCTCTCCAAAATGTCCAGCTCCTATGGGAAGGAAGTTCGATAGGGCTCCCAAATTTCACCATGATTTTACAAATTGTTATGTTAATAATGTTATTAGGTGAAAAGAAATGGTAGGCTATTGTGATCAGCTTTCTCCCTCCGGGCTCTATTCCTGAAGGTGATTGAAGGATGACACACAGGACCACAGGAGGGGAATAGACCTGTTGTGGTTTATCAGAAAGAACAACAACAACAAAAGAGCTCCCACTTGTCAGGAGGGGATCCAGGGCTTCCAAAAGGAGGACACCACAATAGAGGCATTTTGATCCAGAAGCTGTTACGCAGTCCAGGCACCAGAAAGGTGAAGAGGAACTTGCAGGAATGCAGGTATACAGTTGCCTCTGTGGCCCTCGCTAGGTTTTTGGTGTCCAGGAAGTAGACTTTATTATCTCTTTGCCCTTTGCATTCCAGATTCCCAAGGCTTTTCCTAGTTTACTCTCTTGTTCTTGGTCCTTTGTACTTTAATTTGCCCAGGATTACCTTGAGCTCGTGGATCTCCTGGGCTTCAGTTTACTCTGTTTATTCAGGCTCTTTGCCCTATTCTGTCCATCACTCTCTATCTCCTCATCTCAGTATCAATAATCTAAAACACTTTTGGATCAGGTGTGTTGAGGTTAACAGTAAATTCCATTTCTACTCTCGGTATCAGGAAATTATCACCCAATCTTTGGTACCATGGAGAGCTCAGTTAGATCATTAATAAAAATATATGATATAACTTTGTCTTTTATGGATTTTATCACCTTTTCAAAAACATATCACATTGCAATTTCTTTCTCCATTTTAATAAATGCCCATTTATAAGCAAATTTTTACTCATATTTCTCCATATTTTTTAAATCTTCTAATTATTGCAAAAGCTTACAAACCTGGACCTGCCAATTGTTTTGAGAAAGTAGGGCAGAGAATTGTTTTATTTTAACTAGCGAAACAGGAAATGTGTTCTGTAGGAGAGAAGCCGAGCTTCGAACATGGAAAAGGCAGGCGGATGAACCATTTGAGGCCACGG
>PVJO010028989.1:0-17415 GCA_004026905.1 Hystrix cristata
AGTTTAGTACATGGTGAGAGACATATATCTAGTTTTAATTTTCGACATGTGGTTAGCCAATTTTTCCAGCACCATTTGTTAAATAGGCTATCCTTCTTCCAATGAGGGTTTTTGGCTTCTTTGTCAAAGATGAGGTATTTGAGTGTGCCTGGGGTTATTTCTGCATCCTCCAACCTATTCCATTGATCCTCAGGTCTGAGGAGACAGCTTTAAATGCATTGAACAGAAGGATGGGCCATGTGTTGAACTGGTAATTCCTGCTGCCCTCATCTGTTGTAATTTTAAAGTGAACTGGGGGGAATTGGTCCATTCTTCAGTACCAAGTGACTTAACCTGATCTCTTAATAAAGGAAAAAATAGCAATGTGGGGAAAGGGGCACTCATTTACCTGGCGTGCTTTGAGGTTCGCTATCAAGGCTTGCTTTTTCTATGCATTTCCCCTCTCCCTGGCTCTAGAGAGTAAGTTACATTCTGTGGTGTGGTGTCTACACTTACTTGGTCTTACTCTATCCACCCTTTCTTTTCTGGTTTCTCTTCTGTGTGACTCACAGCCTACTGCCGTCTTCTATATTCACGTGTTTTTTCACACTTTTCTTTTACCTAAAATAATGAAATATTATGAATAATATGTAACATACTGAGTGTGTTCAATGTGTGTACTTCCATGCTGCTTTATGTGTGTTTTCTGATTGGATTTCCTCAATCTTTGTGAGGGTGGTTGTATTGTTATTACCACCACCACCACTTTACTAGTGGGGAATTTGAGATTTAAATAATGTACTGAAGATCACTCTAGTAATGAGTGGCAGAGTTGCAGTTGTGTCCCCAGAGCCCAAATACTAAAAATTACTTTGTGTCTTTTAATATCAGTATTTGCTGTCTTCTCCAGCACCTAGGCCTGATTTATACCATTTCCTGCTTTTCCTAACAAAAAGCAATAATGGTCCTCCTTTGAAGCTTTGTCATAAGAAAATCTCAACATGCTGTCTTTGTATTAGCGTAGCTATCTTTTCTCCTACTTTATTGAACCCTGAGTTTATCTCACATTTGTATCTCCACCTGATTTGGCTTTCGTTAGGATTTAGGAAATATCTGTCAACTTGGCAGAATATCTTGGTATTGATATTCAGCCCTTTTTGTTTTGTTTTTATTTATATTTTTTAAGGTCTTTACAAGACTTTTGTTAAAATGTATTTTCTCTGAAAATATTAATGGCCTCTCAGTACCATGCATTTCACCATTATATACCATTGACCATGTGTCTGGTTCCTCAGGCAGAATTGCCAGGTTGTTAATTCAGACAGATCATAATTTAGAAGCATTATCACCTCACTGCCTACCTCATGCATCAAAGAGTTGCTAAACCTCTTGTCCTTCAGTTTCCATCTCAGTTAAATAGAGGGGATAATGCCTACTTGTCAGGATTATAGGGCAGATTAAATTGGTTAATGCATGTTGAGAGGCTAAGTGCCTGAGACATATTGGATCATCAACAAATGGTACATCTGACTGTCTCTGACCCTTATTTTTGATTCTGACCTGAATTGACCTTCAGTTTAACATTACATTGATTTTTTTTTTAAACTCTGGGCCATTTGTTCATTTAATTTGCCTTTTGATTAAAATCCTGTGTTTCATCATCACCAATAGTAAGTGGTAGACTGGAATTGGAATCCTGCTAGATTAATTGCAGAGCCTGTTACTGGATAGAGGGTCTCGTGGGGCTTTTTCCAGGTTCTTGGTGTTCTGAACAAAGAATTAGATAAGACACACAGAAAACATAGCAAAGGTATATATTTATTAAAGGTGGAAAAGAAGTATGCTCTACAGGGTGAGAATGAGCTGGTAAACAGGCTTACAGAGGACCCAGGATCAAGGGAAGGGGTCTTTTGTATCCAAAATTCCTGGTTTGGCTTCCCCCTCGTGCCAGCATTGGAACAGTTGCCCTATCAAAACCTCACTTGCCCTGGTTGGTGCCAGATTTAAACCGCCCTGTTGAAACATTCACTTGGCTTCTCAGATGTAAATGAAGGATCAAGAATAGCACTTTTCTGATTGGTCCTGCAAACAGCACTGGATTCAAATAAGGGATTAAATATATCACTTTCAGATTGATTCTGTGCCCAGTGTTCAGAAGCCTTGGAGTCATCTTGGGGTCTGTCTTCTGCCCTGGTCATTATACCGGTTTTTATGACCTTTGATACAATGTATCCTGTTGTTTTTCCAGTTTGTCCCAGCCTGAATTTGACACCTCAAGTCCACTTAGGATACTCTTACTTCATACCACCTCTTTAAATTGTCTTTACTCTGCTCCCCAACCACCCAGATGCTACCACATTTCCTCACTTTTTGTAGCAAAAAGCAGTGGTTCTGGGATGAGGGGAGATGGGGGAATTGTTCAGTGGGTATACCGTTTCAGTTGTTTTAAGATGAAAACATTATTGAGATTTGGTGTACAACAACATGAATATAACATTACTAAAACCAAAATTTAAAAATGGTTAAGGGATTAATTTATAAATTTTCTGCTGTGATTAACATTTATTTATAAAGTTATGAGTCCATTTGAATTCCTATGAAACTTTTGTATCTGTATTTCAGAGTTCTAAAAGGTTGTCAAAGCCATTTCTCTTGTGACATGTTCTGTAATTAATACTCCTTGCAAAGTCCACGACCTTTTTTTTTTTTTAAATGGGTAACAGGCGGTTATGTAATAGAAACATCCTGTTACCATGTCTAATGACTTAATAATTGTGAGTTTTAATTGTGAGATTACAAGGACAAAGACATATTGTAAAAGGCATACTTGATACCGTTCACTTTCACTGTGTGCCTGAATAGCACTGTGGATTTCTCCATATGAGGTATGAGGATATTAGAATAAAAAGATGTATCTCAGGTTTGCATTGCTACTTTGGACCATAATTAATTTCTCATGAGTTACTAAGAAATATGGGTATTCTAGTATTATTTAGTAGTTATACCTATTTTCAAAAGTTCTAAGACAGAAAACACTTTGTTAAGCAACATAAAATAGTATAAGTAAGGATAAAGGCAGATTAGAGATCGTAAATGTAAGCACTATTTGGCAGGTTAATTATTATAGTTGATACCAATTTGAATTTACAGGCAACAAAGCGGAGTTCAGATTCCAGGCTTGATGATATGTAGAAGAAGAATGTATAAAATTAATTTTTCTTTTCAAGAAAAAGTTGCTAGAATTGAATTTACCCCCATGAATTCTTCTCTAGAAGATAAGTAATAGACATCATAATTTAGTGTTTTATAAGAACGAGAAGTTCTTTCATTCATTTGACAACCTGCTTAATGCCTGTTGTTTACCATACTGTGATAAACATTGGTGATTAACGACAACAGAGTAATTCTCCTCGAAGTGCTCAGTGAAGGAGAGTTTCTGTAGGTCACCCGATGACAAGGGTGTGGTGTGCCAGGTGCTGCCCAGAGCTGTGGGCGTTGTGTCCTTGGAACTTGATTGGGTTGTCTCTTCTCGTAGTTGGGGAAAGAAAGGTTCTTGTTCTTGTTTTCATTTTCAGTACTGGGGAGTGAATTTAGGGCCTTGCACTGAGGTGCATCTGTAGGCCGCCTCCCCTCCTTTTTGGTTTTTTAGACGAAGGGTCTCACTTTGTAGTTCAGGCTGGCCTTGAACTAACTATGTAGCCCAGGCTAACTTTGAATTCATGCGATTTTCCTGCCTTAAGTCTCCCAAGTCCTGGGATTACAGGTGCGTATCACCATGCCTGGCTCCCAGCCCTTTTCTGAGACATTAAATTGCCTACACTGGACTCAAATTTGGGATCCTCCTGCCTTGGCCTCCCAGAGTGCTGGGATTTATAGGTGTGTGCCACCACACCTGGTGGGAGGAATTCTAATCATGATAAGGGGCACCTGAGCTGATTCTTGACATTTGCGAGGTTGAGAGGAAGCGAAGGGATATTTCTTATAGGAAGAGTACTTACTCTTAGATGATGTAATTTACTGTAGCTTGTTACTTGCATAACCTAGAAAACACTAAATATTGCGTATCTTCAGTGGACCTTTGGCAGGTCTTTATATGCAGCAACTTCATGATTGAATTTTCTTGGATATCTGCAGTGCAGCTATTGTAGTACATGGTGAGAAAGCCCAGTGGATGTTGGATGGGTCGATGGGTGAAAGAAAGGGAAAGAGAACCTGTATCACAAACATCACTAAATGTGGGTGAACCAGGTTTGGCACCGTTTTGGGAAAACTCGGAAACTGATCAAATAGGAGAGCAAAGGTAGCAAAGAGCCGTGGAGATAGAGCCAGTACTTTTCTCAGAAAAAACCTGGACTCTTGTGAATTACCTGCACTAACATTTTGCTCAGACTCCAGAGTCCTGCTCTGTGTAGTGCAGGAGAAATGAGTTTATGCTGAAGAGGTTTTAGAACAGCTACTATCAGCCAGTCACAACCTCCCTGAACTTCAGCGAGGCCTGGTGGAGTGTCTGATTTTAAATAGAACCGCTTCTTTTTGGTCCCTGTGGAATTAGTAGGCTACACAGTGTATGCCAGAGCAGCTCAGAGGCTTGATCTGTGGGAGGGGTTATTTTAGATGCTTGGAGTGTAGTTTTAGTTTTGATGTATTGATGTTGAGCTACTTCCTTTGGCAGTAACTAGTCATCAGACTCAAAAATACTCCTTAAGGCTCTTCTCATTAAGAAAAATGGGGACCTTTCTTCTGACCTCTAGAATTGTGGATCTGCCTATCCGCTGGTGTTTTCTGGGATGTCTCATAATATCTCAGATTTAGCCAAGAACATTTAGAAATCTTACTCCTTAGCACCTCAAGTTTACACTGCCCTTTTTCGTAGTTACCTCTTGTTAAGTGGACTACCATTTACCTAGTAACTGAAGCCAGGTACAAGGTACTATTCTTGACATCCTTCCTGGCCCTTAAGTCTACCCAACCAGTTTTACTTATCTCTCATCTGTTCACTTCTTTTCCTTCGATGTGCAGTCAGCTTCATCCAGGCCCTCACCATTCACTTTAACTACTGGGCTGCTGTCTTATCTGGCCCCTCTGCTTCCGCTCTTGCTACTTTTGATCAGTTCTCCGCAAAGCACCCAACATGAGCTTTTGTAAAACAACGTCCTTAGGTTATTTCCTTGTTTAAAATCCTTCAATGGCTCCTCATTACCCTTTAGGTAAAATAAAAATTACTGACCTTGACCTGCACATGCAGGCACATTTTCAACTTCATCTTTTCCTCCGCTTGTCTTTTACTTTCCCCAGCCAGTCTGGCTTTCTGTTAGCTGTTTGAATGTGCCAGGTTCTTTCCTGCCTTAGTTTTCTTCCTCTTTCCTCTGCCAAGCACGCTTTGTCTGCTCTTCACTTGGTTCTGTCTTACTGTCTAGCACTCATATTGTTACTTTGTTGAGATATTTTCTAATCATCTAATCTACAGCTATACTCTGATGACCTCTCTCAAAACTTAACAGTTTTAGAAGTGTGTCTTAGTTTTTTTCCCACTATATACCGTGAAGCTCCGTGTGACCACATCTGTCTGATTCCCCACTACACAGAGCTTTTGTAAGGTCAGGGCTTCACAAACATTTGTTAATTGGAAGACGGCTAAACTAAAAATTGGTCTAAAAGGAGCATCTTGCCTCACTCTTTTCAGTAACAGCAGGGCCATGGCTAGTTGAGTACTGCGCTGCTAGAAGGTTGTAAGTGTTTGCTGTTTTGCTTTGCTGCAAGAAGAGGTTAGTGGGACTTCTAGGCTTTGTTCTTGGGAATCTCTAACAGATTAAGTTTACAGCTTGTTTTTTTGGGGAGGTGTCCTGAGGTTCGAACTCAGGGCCTTGCACTTACTAGACAGGTTCTACCCCTGAGCTAAGCCCCCAACACCAATCTGTGCACCCCCCACCCCCCAGATTGGATGCCTTTTACTTTTTTTCAAATTTTATTTTAGTGGTACATTTTAGATATACATAATGATGACATTCATCGTAGTAGGGAATTTGTACCAATCTGTACATTCTTGAGCAAGTTAGCAAGTTCTCCCAGGTCTGTTTCCCCACATCCTAGCTGGGAAAAATTGTGTCTGTCCCCCGTGCTGGTTGAGTAGAAGAGTCAGAGGATGACATACTCAAAGTGCCCAGCTTAATACCTGGCACTCCGGAGGAGTTCAAGCATTCCTGTTTTTTCTTTCATATCCAAGTGATTAAGAAAACTCAGGGGAGAAAACATCTTTTAATTTACAATCTTACTTATTGCGTAATTATACCCAGGGGCACTAACCTGAGGATGAAGACTAGTTTGTGAAGAAAATGTCCCCCTCCAAGATTCAAATAAGCAACGATGGACTGGTTATTTAACAGTAAATAACATTGGTCCTCTTAAAGATACACTATGTGGTGTCTGCCTTTGCCTTTTCCTGGGTGCTGTTCTTCAACATTGTTACAACTAATGCATGCAAACAGGTATTTTTCTCTTCTTGTTGAAGTGTATAGTCCATGGAGATTGGCCATATGAAACCATTTTTCCCTTTTTAAATATTTCTTTTGTTTACAAAGTCTTTGTAGTACCATTGAACTCTGAGCCCAATGCTTTTCAAATTATGTTGTCACATGGGGGATAAAAATGAAATAGTCTGAAGATAGTTAGCTCTAAAACCTGAGGTTTATTTCAAGTTGATTGATGGTAGATACATTTAATGCATAGCATTCTGGATGTTAGATTGAGTTGAGAAAATCATCAAAAGTTGATTCTCTGCAATGAAGTCAGAATACCTTACCCACCTTTGCCTCTATTAAATTTGTTTTGCTCACATGAAATAGTAACTGTGCTAAGGGCAGTTATTTCCTTATAAGCCAAGCCCTGGAGAGAGAAGGGGGATTGAGCAGTGAGGGTGTAAGAGCTTTGCGTCTGTCACCTTGAATTTTGACCCAGACCAAGAACTGCATAGTTTATTTATGGATAAGTATAGTTTAGAGCATTGATGCCAGGGGATAGACAGGATGCGTAGTATAATACATTACCTAACAACTTAGCCTTGTCGTTTAGAGTGTGGAAACTCTCAGAGGCCACCGGAAGAGATCTGAATTTTCTTTGGGGTTCTCTTACTCTACCATATTGTTGCCAAAACTCTTGCTCAAACCCTCAGCAAGGATCTTGAAAATGTGTATCATTGGTCCTTTGGGACATTACACCCACAGTACGTAAATGGGCATAGGCAAATCCATGTCCACCAATACTGAAGGTGTTCGGCGTTAAGGAGGTAGGTTCGTATGAGCGCTCTTGTCTAGACATCTGGTCCAGGTTGGGGTCAGTTTCTTACTGCAGCACAGATTTACAGCTACACCGAGAATTAAGGTTGCTAATGTTGACATATGTTCTCATGGAGTGCTGTCATCTCACAGAAGTTGTCACATCACATTGTTGTCATTGTTTAAGGAATTCCCTTCTTCAAGGTTGTTTATCAAAACAAGTAAAAGTTAATGCTATTTTATCAGTGGTTCTGCTCATGGAGTTTTCTGTTCTGTGTCTTGGGGGCTGTGATACTCTGTAAAGAAACTGAGGGTAGTGTCTTCTGATCAACCCCTGTTGACCATTGTGTTAGTTCTGAGGGAGCCTACTGTGAAATGGGGAAACAAATCATCGCTGAAATGCAAGTCTGATGGTTCAAGGCAGACATCTCGGAGGTCCCTCCATAGAGCTTCAGAGTTCCCTTTTCCAGTAAACCAGTTTGATGTTGAAATGACTTCTGTAGGATGTTTTGGTTGAATCAGATACTAGAATTCGAGAGGCAGCCATGAAGAGGCCATAATAGTAGTCTTGCTGGGCCTGTGAGTTCCTCACGAGCAGCCTGTTGTAGAATTGACTGATTTCCCTCTCTCTTTTTCTTTTTTTTAACAGAATGCTATGAACCTACCTCCTGACAAAGCCAGGTTACTGCGGCAGTATGACAATGAGAAAAAATGGGAACTGATCTGTGACCAGGTGAGAAATAGTGATGCTTTTATGAAGAAAGTGATAAGAGAACCACATTTCTTCTCTGTATGTGTTGTGCTTCATGTGTTTGTGACTTTTGCCTTCCTGTCTCTTACCACCTGTGGAAAAAGATAGAAAATGACTTCTATTCCCATTTAATTCTTTCATTTATTTTACACACTTTGCACTTTTATCGGAAACTTAGTCAAGTGGGCAAACAAAATTGAGCGATCAGTTTCTGTTTGCCTTCCATAGCAGTTTATGCTGCTGGAACAAAGTAGGTCCTCTAATTTAATCGGCCTTCCTGTTGGTCCAAATTGTTATGAATATTTATGCAAGAAGAAAAATTGTAAAGGAACACTGTGTAGGCTGGTAAAAGTATTTCAGATTTTATCCATCCTCCAGGTGTTCTTTTTTTATCATTAACTTATTACAACAAATTCGGACTTAGAAGTGAAATTCTTCACTGCTTTCTCCTGAAATTTATACCTTAGCAGTCTACTTGTGTAACTTGAAGGTGTCTCCTTCTAGCCTTTTTTCTCTGTTTGTTTTAAGAAAAGAGATAATGTATGTTTATGCACACAGCCACACGCTCCTCTGCACATTGATGCATTGCCAGTGAATATATCTCTACTTCACCCTTTCAACTGGTATATGGTGTTGCCTTATAATTGATAGCAAGTTTTGGCAATTTGCTGCAGGTTAGGTAGGGACCAGCTGTTGTTATCCTTGGAAGGATCACTTTCTAAAGTAGGAAGTACATCGCATGCTGTGGGATAAAGTAAGTCAGGGAGTGGAGGTTTATGGGTAGAATGTCCCTGCTCCCTAAGAACGAGATGCCTGGAGCCACAAAAAGCTGCGGAAGCACTCTTTTTTTCAATTGCGTTATCTTAGTTCTTTAAAAAAAACAAACCAAGAAAACTGTACACTAATGGATGGTGGTAAAATCATCTTCTCCACACTGTATATGAGCACCAAGAGTAGATAGAAGCTGAACAGTTGTTTTACTGTCATATGGTAGCAATGCACAAGAAACACTTAGAAACACTTGGCTCCTTCTTAGAGGGGCTTTTTTTTTTTTTTTTTTTTTTTTTTTTTTTTTTTTTTTTTTTTTTTTTTTTTTTTTTTTTTTTTTTTTGGTGTGCTGGGATTGAACCCAGAGCCTTCGCACTGAGCTACATCTTCAGCCCATTTTTATTTCTTGAAATAGGCTTCACTAAGTTGCTAAATTGCCCTGATTGGGATCAAACTTGTGGTCCTCCTGCCTCAGCCTCCCAGTGTGTGCCACCATGCCCAGCTGACACTTAGTATTTAATGAGTGTTATCAAATCCTATTACTGCAAATAAAATGATTTCATAATGACAGCAAAAAGAGATAATAGGGATAATTAATAGAAAGAAAAGAAAGCACACAGATGAGAGTGGTATTGGCAGGGTGAAAAAATTGTCAAGCCTAACAGCTTAGGAGAAAGAACCAGACTTGAAGGCAGGCTGCTTCCTGGTGGTCATGTATTAGTGTCAGGAGGTCCTGACTTTTCTTCCTCCCTCAGGCCAGCAGAATTCCTGGTAGCCTGGTTCTTTTCTGGCTTTACTGTATTACTAATTTTTGAATCCAAAATATGCCAGAAAGGGAGAACCGTTGATATTGGGATCCAGGGGATCTTGAGGCTGAGGAGGGACAAATCAGGTATTGAACCGTTTCTGGTTTTCACATCCTCAGTGTCGATGTTGTTATTGTCCCTAACTGTCACTGTGCAGGGACCTGGGGAACTCAGCCCCTTGGGCTGGTCTTCTGTGGCAGGTCTGGAGCCTTATGGGTGGTTAGTTAATAATAGTTTTAAAATAACAATTATTGTTGTCAATAACTAGCATTTAACAAGCAGATTTTCTTAAGAACTTTTGTTTAATCTTCAAGGTAGTCACACTTATTAATATCTTCATTAGACATAAGAGGAAAACTGCGACTTAGAGATTTTTTTCCGAGGTCCCGTACCTGTTAGGTGGTCAGGTGGCATCCGCAGTCTGACTTTGGGGATGTGTGGATTCTGGTGTCTGTGCTGTTAACTGCTGCAGTGTGCTGCCCTCTTCAAAAGGTGCCAGTGATACAGTAAAAATAACTAAAATAATTAATAATTCTTTGTCTTATTCTTGGGCATGCTTCTTGAGAGGGAGAGAAAGCAGGGACTTGTAGCTTGGGCATTGGGTCTGCCTACCCATATTACCACTGCCAGTCTTAGTTAATCATTCATCTTTGTGGAAATTGTTGCCATCAGAATATTAAACATTTTGCTGTATATGGGCACCCCATGCAAGTGTCATACAGATGACACCATGTTTGTGAGGACAAAGATGAAAACCGTGAGCTGAAAGCATTTGTGATGTCCATCCTTATGGCAATCATGATGTATTCATGTTTACTGATAGGTTGTGTATTTTATCTACTGTGTATTATGAATCATGTCATGTACTGTGTATCTTTGGTACCTAACCTAGGTTGGTCTATGGTATCTAACTAATGGATACTCAAAATATCGCAATTATCAGTCTGTTTATATGTAATGTCCGTATAGGAAGGAAGATCTGTAGAGAGAGAAAGTATGTTAGCAGTTGCCAAGTACTAAGAGGAGGGATAAGAAGCAACTGCTGGTGGGCATGGAGTTTTCTTTTTGGTATGGTGCCAAGATTCTGTAATTACATAGTGGTAATATTTGCATAACCTTGTGAATATATAAAGTCATGCACTTTTAAAATGTGAATTTTATGGAATATGAATTATATTTCCATTTAAAAGGTATTTGCTTCAACAGGCATAGGAAACAGAAAAAAAGGAGAAAGGAATTTAAGACATAACAAAATGTTTATATGGATCTTTTTTGGATCTAAATTTGAACAAACTAATTATGAAAAGACTTTGGAAAAACTGAGAGTATTTGATTAATGACTGACAGGATTCCAAGAAGTTTTTATTTGACATTATTGGGTTTGATTTAGCTTTGTGATTATATAAGTTTCTGTTATTATTTTAAAAGAAATGTATATGTATGTAGTGGTGATGTGAGTGGAATTTGCTTTAAAATATTTCGTCAAAGGGTTAAAAAAGGGACAGATAATGGAAATCTGGAAAAATCTAGGTAATTGTTCAGTCTTGATTTTTGAAACATGCTGTTGTCTGTTATAGTGTACTCTCAATATTTGTTACATTGGCAAATTTGTTATAGCATATAAAATTTAAAAATTTGCTACTTAATGATCTTCATTTTCCATCGTCTATAAGAGGTACTTATTATTAATGTTCTTAACTTATTTTGAGGATTGGAAGTGATAGTTTAATAACACTTGCCATATAAGTGGGCACTTCATAGATTTTGAGGCTGCTTCTGCTACTGAGAAAGAATGCAGATATTAAATATTTCTACCATTTTATTTTCAGCTGTCCTCAAAATATGCTGGGAAGGGGGCTGGGGATTTAGCTCAAGTGGTAGAGTGCTTGCCTAGCAAGTGCAAGGCCCTGAGTTCTGTCCTCAGCGCTCCCCCCGCCTCCCCCATATATATATTCTGAGAAACTTACTATAGCAAATCTGTCATCTGGGGGCTGGGGATTTAGCTCAGTGGTTAGAGTACTTGCTTAGCAAGCGCAAATCCCGGAGTTGAAGTCCTGGCACCAAAAAAAAAAAAAAAAAAAAGATCTGTTATCTGCTCTTACCTGAACATTTTTAATAGTGTTAATGCATGTTGTATGATGATGTCAAGAAAAGCCTCAGCTATTGATTTTCAGTCTAAGAAAATAACAAGGCATTACCTTGTAAGGTAAACCTGTAAAGCCTTGAAACAGTGACCATGATCTGTAACATACGAGGTACCCTTGGCCTTCAATGTTTTGTGCACAAATACTGATTTTATTTCTTTTTAAGGAAACAATGTTGATATATTATATGTTATTTAGAAATAACATGCATTAGTCAAGGTACACAAAATGGCAAGTACATGAATAGTATCAGAAGGCTTGTGGACAAATTTTTTTCAGGTTTCAGTTACATGAATAATTGTCATATGGACACTGTGAATCCTGGAAGTGGTCGTAGGTCTCCTGTTTTTCTTTTTCCTTGGCTGCTAGAATGCTCAGCCAGATTGTGGCTGCCCTTACCAGTTACACAGAATTCTAACGATACGTGTTTTTTTTTTTTAACCAACCTCATTTATGGTTTTATCTATTTTTTTTTTCTGTCAATTTTTTCCTCTCTACATTGATTTCCTCACTGAAAAAAATTTTGTAGGACATTGTACATTTCTGTAATTCATCTTTTTGAGCATGCTAAATAAACTTGTTTTTCTGTGTACTGCAGACATTGTGCAAGATCATCACATTGAATCTGCTGTACTTTCAGGAAGCAAATGATATAGATAAAGGATTTATTGTGATTTGTCTTAGGAAAATCATTAACTGCAATTCGTCATTTAATTTGGCGCACTGACTTTTGTATGGTTGCATTAGTCTTTCACTTTGTTTTGTATTTAACTTGGCTCTTTCAACAGTTCTTTTAGGTATTGGCTATGTGTCATTTGTTTTTGCACCATCAACCATTTCCTTAGTGTGTGAAACATAATAAGTATGTACTACAAGTGTGTGGAGTGAAAGAAATGGTGGCTAAATGATGTACGTGTTCAGCTGACAGTGGAGAAGGAAGCTAGCATTACTGTCAAGAATGATAGAAGGGAAAAGAGAGATTGAGGAGGTGGCTTGGGCAACAAAGCAGAGGTTTGCTGTTTGTTTACCTCTCTCACCTTCTTCTCCTTGTTGGTATTTGTCGTAAGTGAAACTAAACATTATTTCTCAACTCTACAGTGTCCTTTAAAAAATTTAGGAGTCCGTGTTTTGTATTTTCTGCAAAGAAGCTCTGTCATTACTCACCCATGGCTAGCTGCAGTCTGGCTGCTGGGCTGGGTGAGATGGCAGGGTCTCCAGTTCCTTGGCTAATCCCAGGAGCGAAGTGAAAGGTTTTCATTTTGAAATTGTCTGTACAGATGTGTACCTAGTCCCTAAGATGAATGGAGACTTCATATACAGCAAACATACACTGGAAAAAAAACTGACTACAAAAAATTGTGGTTAAATATACATGGCTTTAAATTTGCCATTTGGTGTGTACAATTGAGTGGTATTAAGTTCCTTTACCCTGAGGATAAAATTTTTATCCTCAGAAAACTAATTCTGATGGGTATAGATTCTATAAACCCTACCTCAAATTTAGTTAAATTAAAATTAAATTCCAAGGAGCCTTCTACAGGAACAATAGTCTAATAATACCCCTTGGTCCTTTTCTATATCATTAAGTATAAAGTCAATAGTGGGTTCTGGTGAGCCTTGAGGGTTATAGGACCATGAGAAAACAGTTTGACTCTGGGGTGAGTGGGATTTTAGAAGTCGCAGAAGAGTGACTTCGCAGCTGGATTTTGGATGATGCATCCCAGAGTACCTATTTCTAGGCTGTAGAAAGTGGGCAGGGTTTGCATGAGGACATCAGTTCAAGAACTCTGCGAGGGCACTGAGGTAAATTTTATGGTAGCATGAGATGACAGTGTGAGACTAGAAAGCTGTTAAGGAATGTTAAGTTCCTTTGATAACTGCAAATAAAACCCCATAAGCTGCTGTTTCAGTGGTATTTTTACCCAAGGAAAGAGCGAAGGCACTTGGCACTCATGCACCAATTTTGGGTACAGACCTTGTGCTGTATCTTCTGGGGTTTGGGTCTTGAGCATGTCCCTACAAGTTTGAGCTCTTAGCACGATGGGTAGTATGGGTGAATGCTGTGGTGAGGGAACTATAGACATCCCAAATGAACTTGACTTCCAGATCATTGTTTCTGACCAAGTTATTAGAGATGGTTCATTCTAACCCACTCTGGATTTGCTTTTTTAATTGAAAAAGTTAGCATGTAATTTTTAACAAAATAATTAGAGCATATAAGATACAGTAGAAATCTTTTTGATTTTCCTATCTGTTCCCCATCCCCTTATTTTATGGATGATGGAAGTAAGGTTCATAGTCCCGGTGCCAAGGCCACCCAGACAGTGAGATAGTGAGAATACCTAGTTTCAATCACAAGCCCTTTCAGCTGTTCACTGTTGCACCAGGGACCATGGAAGCAAAAGAAGTGGTAGATAAGGGGAAATCACCAAATTTCATGCTGTAGTTTTTTAGGTGATTTGCAATGGGTAGCAATTTAGTGGTCAAACAGGAACTTCGTTCATTACTCTGCCTCTGCAGCATGACAATGTGGAAGTGGTCAGTTGGAGAATTCAGGATGTTTGAGATGACTAATGCTGACGGGTGTAGAGTACATCAATGTATAGTGAAGTCCAGAAACGATTAAAGGTGCCACACCTAAATCTGAGTCGGAAAGCTTCCCTCTGGGTTTCTGGGTGCTGATGTGTGGTTTTTTATTTTCTTGGGTATTTTTGGCATGGATCCATCTTGCTTCCTAATGGTTGGGTGTATTACTTTGCCTTATACCATTGGGGAAGGAATGAGGGAGGGTGAGATGTGAACCTTGCCTTTCTTCACGTGTATGAAGCAGTGCGGAAGGAAGAGATTTTTAAAAAGAGAAAGAGTGAAGAAATGGCAAGAAATTGTACCCACTTAGACTAGGCTTCCTGTGTCAAGCACTTCGGAGAGATCAGATTACAGCCCTCTAGGCTTGGCTTGGGTCCTGATCTAGGCAGAGAGAAGGTCCCCGCTGCCACTCAGCCAGCCCTGAGTCAGGGTGGTAGCAGTAATGTTACTCCAGGAAAAAGGTACTGCAGTACTTCAAGGTACTCTGTCACTGAGAGTTGTTCGGTCTAGCTGACACATACCATGTGAATGGATTTAACATTAAGAAAGTATTATTTTAGGGGTCTGGGGTTGTAGTAAGCTGAGATGGTACCATTGAGGTGGTAGAGTACTTGGTTAGCACATCTGAGGCCCTGTGCTCAGGCCCCAGCACTGAAAAAGAAAATTTCTTTTAAAAAGGCTTTCACTTGTTTCCTTATGTCTTTAAAAAGAAACAGGATACTAAACTGTTGATGTACCCTGTCCCTTAAGCTAATTTGCTATTTGGATAAAATTTCCTGAAAATTTAAATACCAAATATATCTTTGATTTGTATTTTTAATGTTTGTCTTTTCATGAGCCTGTCAGAACTACTGTATTGTCTGCTAAGTAAGCAGGTACTGCTGGATGCCAATTAATTGTTTCCTGCGTGCTGTCAGATTCTAGGTAATGAACACTTGCCTGCGCAGTGCCAGTGGTAATAAGTGAGTAGTGCTGCGCTTCCGTGCGGTGTTAGTCATCTGAGCAAGCGTACTGAAAGCAGCAACGATGGGGAAAAAGTTGAACAAGATGCAGATGCCCGCGGAAGCCATCCCGTCCCCTTCCCTTTGTCCCAGACTCCAGACTTAATCTAGGCTAAGCCCCCACTGCCAAGTCCAGGCTTTGATTCTACATTTAGCCACACTCACTTTGTTCTTTCCTCACTCCAGCTGTTGGGACAGCAGATCTTCCTTTCCCTGTTCCCCTGCACTCCGACAACTGACATTCTTATTCGAATATTGTTTGATGTTAAATTGTTTACATTTTTACTGTATTTTCATAATTCCATGGTATGCCGAAATGCTGTTTTTTATTCATTATTAGTATTTTTTGTAGTCTAATTCTTTTCAGTTTCTTTCAGCCTTATATGATCTTCTCTATGTGATCCTTCTTTCGACCATCAAGTAGTCAAATTATTTCCTTTGGTATTTTCTTTTCTTGCTTGTTTGGTGTTTTTTTTTTTTTTTTAAGTCAGTGTACATCTTAAAAATAATATTCCATCTAAGTAAAGTCATGATTAAAATGAATAATAATTGCTTGCTCAGTTCATAGTTTCCAGTTTTCTTTAAGAAATTCTTTTCACTTGGGTTATTTAATCAAGAATCTAAAGCCGGGCATGGTGGCACACACCTGTCATCTCAGAACTTGGGAGGCTAAAGTAGGAGGCTTGCTATGAGTTTGAGGCCAGCCTGAATTACAGGATGAGACCCTGTCTCAAAAAAAAAAAAAAAAAGAATGTAGTGCAGGATCAGCGACATATTATATCTGGACGCTGTGTTCCTTTCATCTCTTTCAATCTAGAGTAGCTTTTGTTCATGATGGTCATAGAGTGAAGATACCAGGCAAGCTTTCTGATAGGAAGTCTTCACTTTCTGCTTGTACCCAGTTATTTCCTAGAATTGACCTTCCCGAATTCCTTGTGAACTAGACTTAGATTTAAGACACAGTAGAGGGGTGTTGAGTACCTTTGTCAAGAATATCATAGGAGACAACATTGGTTGTTCTGCCATTAGGCAGCAATGTCTGATCCAACCCATTAGGTGACAATCTGATCTCTCCATTTAGAATTGTTTTACCCTTGTGCTGGACAGGAACCTGTGCATTGTTACTTTGGTGTCATGGCTATGTCCAGTTACTTTCTAACTTCCTACCAAATGGATTTATTTATTTATTTATTTATTTATTTATTTATTTATTTGGTGCTGGGGATTGAACTCGGGTCCTTGTTCTTGTAAGGCAAGCACTTTAACCACTGAGCTAAATCCTCAGCCCTACCAAATGGATTTAAAGCTGGTTCATAATCTTTGGTGGAATCAATTTCATTGGGAATTGCAAAACAATGATTCCTTAATTTCCTTTCCCTTCTGCATTAAGCTAGTACCTAGACCTTTCAAACAGTTTTTAGTTTACCCAGAAATATAATTGTTCCTATTTTCTGTCCTTCAGTTGCTGTTTTTGAACGCAAGGATGTGGTTTAATAGATACCTTGAAGAGTGACTGAAGAGTTTTCTCTGGCTTTGTTTTTGAGGATCATTGTGAATTCGTGAATTTTCATAGTCATTGTGCATCAATCAATATGGTACTATTTTTGAGGCTTTATTATTCTTTGACTTGTGAAAACCCCTTCATGCTGGTTTCTTTGTCCTTTTGCATAACCCTATTAATTCTTATGAGCTCATTTTGTGGTACAGAAAGATCTCTTATATTTAATTTGTATTTTCTCTGCCTTAGAGTTAGTTGTTTCTCTGAGGAGCTCTATTCTTTTTATTTGGGGATAGTATTAGAGATGAGAATGTGAGAGTGGGTGTATGTACTTTTCAGTGTAAGTGTCTAGACTTTCAAAATATATGTCTAAAATTTGATTTTAAGCTGGTATTTCCTCATCAGTTTTTGTATTAATTTACATAATCTCCTTGATTTCGTGTTTATCATTTTTACATTGAAATGTGATCCCTAAGTAACATTAATGTAATTATTAAACTTTTCCTATAATATAAAAAAGTTTGAAATAACAATACCAGTATCACTCATGCCTATAACTAAAATTACTACATGAGATAGGAAATTTTCTTGAGATTTTTGTGTGCTCCAAA
>PVJO010028990.1:0-17413 GCA_004026905.1 Hystrix cristata
TACTTGCAAGGCAAGCACTTTAACCACTGAGCTAAATCCCCAGCCCCAGCATTTTTTTAAAACACAGAGAAATAGTCAAAAACCAAAACTGAACCCTGTCACAGTTGTTTCAAACATGGCTCTGTGTCATAATTCCAGGATTTTAAAAATCATGTGGGGACCTTATTGAACAGAACTTGAGGGAATTCTGTGAGAGTGGAACCCAGTGAGTGGGGACCGGGCTCACAGCCTTAGAAGACTGTCTTTATGCTCAGTTACGGGGGTTTATCACAAGCAAACAGCCAACAACAGACTCTGAAACTACTTTGTCTGCATTTGTTAGTCTTACCTGGATGCTGTTATAAAAAGCAGAGAGACATGTAAGAGAATGTAAAAACTTAAAATGGGAACATTATTTAACACCAGAACATCTCAGAAGTTAACCAAGATTGACTTTAAAACAAAATACACCAGATAATAAGTTCTTAATACCCAACAGGTGATGATATTAAATTACTATTGTCTCAGAAACATACATTTAAACACTTTTTTGCACTTTCTATATTTATATCTCTTGAGATTTAAAAAAAAATTTTGTTTGTCTAATTATTGCTAGGATAAGCTATATTAAAAAGAATAAGGGGAGAGGTTTTTTGTGCTTTGTCTTTAAGAAAATCAGGCACTGGTATGTGTGGGGATGAGTGTGGTGATAAAATCCCAACACAGATAGAAGCTCGAGGGTAAAGAGTTGAACCACTCAAATGGACCTCTTTCTTCACTAGAGTTTATTTTTCTTCCAAGGCTCACTCACTCCTTCCCCATCTTTAACAAGTGTTGCTTTTTTCATAGAGATGTTTCATTTATACCCTCGCCTGTAACTCCAGGGTTAACTTGCTGGGTCAGTAAGACAATTAAAACAAACTTATCTGGTGGAAAGCCTTTCCCAATCCCAGGAATACTGAAACTATGTTAGTATCAATCAGGAATAAAATTTTAACAAAGATCCACTGATACGGGCATTCAAAATTGGATTTTTGCCCATCTTGAAGCAACGTGGACCGATAACGATGATGCATTTACTTCAAAGCATAGAATGTAAACCATAATGAAATGTGTATCTTCACAGTTTTGGAAACGTATGTTACAATTGTTCATGTGTCTAACTGCTAATCTGTTTAACTCATTCTCTAAGGCCTCTGGTATACAAACTATGTTCTATTATCTAAACAAATAGTAAGTCAAGTTCTTCATTATACTCACATTTTCAAAGAAAGCCTCTCACTCAGCAGAATGTGAATGAGGCAGTTATTTTAACAGCTATGAAACCTGAATCACAGAGTCTGAGTGCTCTTGCAGAATTCATAATGGAGGAAGTTAGGCTTCTTCGGGATGTGCTGGTTTAAACACTGCAACCTGCTCCTTCCGAGTTCCATCTCTTTTCAGTGTGGACCTTGACATTCTTGTCAAACCTACTTCAGAGAGCTGGTTGCTGGTTCACTCTATGGTGTAAGAATACATTCTGGAGCCTGCATTTCATGTTTCCAGAGACGCGCTGAACACTCCTTGGAAAGTAGCTTCCTTCTCACTCTGAGAGCTTAAGGTGTCAACTTTTCCTAATTTAGGGACGTGCAGCCATCTTTAGGATGGAATCTTTCACTCACTCCCTCACTCATCCATTCCTTCCACAATAGCTTTGTATTCTTGCTGTTCCTGACTCTACACCAGGCACTACTGAGAAGATGAAAGATGTGTGAGACATAGCCCCAGCCTTCAGAGTACTCACAGTCTAGCAGATGGGAAGCTTGCCATATGCAAGGTCCACCCAATTCAGCCAGGAAAGGCAAGGTAGCATCCATAAGAACAAAAGAGTAAGTTTATTTTCAAAATGTTGATTTAAGGAGAAGAAATAATGGTTGAATGGTCAGAAAAGTAGGCAGTCAGTAGATTGTGCTTTATACCAACTCTAGTTCTTGTCTAAAACATAAGCTTATATCATTGATATTTTATTCTTTATTTTTTATTAGGACATGTTTGCAGTGCATAATAACTACATTTCTCATGGGGAGTTTGGTACATGTACATACACATTTTACTTCTTTTTCCATCCCTTCCTTCTCCCCCCGTTCTCCTCTCTCCATCTCTTGGTTTCTTTCCCTTTTGCAAAAGATCTATCCCCCTTTTCCTACTATCTATCTTTTATTTTGTTCTTCATTTATATTTTGAGTTTCTCATATAAGAGAAATCACGTGATATTCAGGTTTGTGTGTTATTTCCCCAACATTTCCATTTCTCCTAGAAATACAGCATTGGTGGGAATGCTTTATCTTCATTAGGAAAAACTTGCATCCCATTTTTTTTTTTATTCGTTCAATGCCAACAAATAAATTTTGATTCTGACACAGAAATCTGACTTCAGGTGCACAGGAAAAAACTAATCACTGAAAAAAAAGCATGCCATTAGCACTAATCTTATCGGCATACTCACAATACATTCCTTTTTATTAATATTAGAAATAATAAAGTCAGCAGACCCAAAGTCAATGAATATACAGTGCTGTGTTTTTATTATTATTTCTAAAGGCTAAGGTAACTAAACCTGCATGTATGGTGTTGTAAAAATTAAATGATGCAGAATAATTTGAAAAATGAGGTCTCCTTGCATGGGTTGGCCTTTTTAGTTCTGTACTTTGTTTAAAAACTATCCATCTTTTGGTGCTTATTGCTTTACATTGATCAAATTTCTGTTTGAATTTAATAATGAGATTGTGTTTTGAGTTTCTCAAATGGAAAGCTAAGATACAGATTTGGTTCTGTTTGATTATGACACTTCCCTTCCATTGGCTGTTTTGAGTTATGTAAACTCTCTCTTGGCTATTCCACTTGAGATGTGTGGCATTTACACAGGATCACCTAATCTGTGTTTGCCTGGAGCCAGATATGATCAGATATACCTGCAGAGGGCTAGAGGACTGGCCTGCCAAGAATCCATTTGCATGATGGACTGAGAAGTCTTTAGGGAAATAATCTATTCTATGGGAATAGAAAGCTGACATAGAGAAGTTCAATGAAAATTCAAATCTTCAAAAGTAGAAGTAACCAAACCATGAATGTCACATGGTTCGTTCTCCCACTTTCAGAAATATATGCATAATTCCCAGGGAAAGCATTTCTTAATACAATCCTAAAACATCCTTCCCAGCACTTTACAAAGATTTTGGAAACACTTCAGAGTGCTGCTTTGTATATCTATAGCCTTTATACAGCCTTTATATATATGCACAGCCTATTTATAGCACCAGACGAAGGGGGAGCCCAGAACAGAAGTAGCAAGCGTGGGAGGAGGCTGAACCAGCTGGATCCCTGACCCGGGAAGAAGCAGGACGGGGTCTTTGGAGGGTGTGAGCTGGAGGCAAAAGCAGCATCACTAGCCCTGGAGGGAGAAGATCACACAAAGAGTAAAGGTCAACTTTCTTATTGACTTCTGCCCTTTTCCTGGCAGATTCATGGATTCATGGTAGATTTCCATCGTGAGTCAGAAGAGAAAAAATGAAAAGGCAGATGTTGTTGGATAAAAGAGAGAACTGGGTGTGGGTGCAATTTTGAGACTACTGATACCTTCTCAGAAATTGTATGGGGCAATTTTTAAGAATAAGAGCTCCTGAAAAGCCTTGAGTTCCTTTTCCTTTGGAGGGCACGTTAGGAAGGATAGAGCACTGAGACACGACAGGGAAGAATGACAAATTGCAAGATTGTTTGGAAAAACAGATGAATAACGAGAAACCACACTTAACCAGACAATATTAATGCATTCATCTGAACTTTTCTTTTGCTTATTTTCTTTGTATTTCTTATTCATTTTATTTAGAGCTGACTTCTTCCCCAAGCTGCAGATCCATATTTGCAGCTGTCTTTGGGACACGCCCACCTGAATATCCTACAGGAATGTGGCCAACCTACGGCGCGCCTGCCGCAGCAGACTTTTTGTATCATTGAAAGCTCTAAAAGGTTCGCCATCTCTGTCCTGTAGGAACCTCACATTTAACAAATCAAAGCTTGTTTTATTACTTTAGCATTCTCGCCAAATTGTTCTGTGTCCCATATTTTATTGTTCTTAATGATATCATTGATCATTCAGTCTTTCAAGCACGGGAAATATTTTAACTTTTTACTTTTTCTGCTCCTTTGGTTCCCATATCCAATATGTGCCATTATTGATTTGTCAAATCTCACTTCCGCCTTTCTGCCACTGGATGTCTTTGCTTATGTTTTTGCTGTAACTTCTTAGTACAAGACTCCCCTTACTCTAGTCAGTGCTTTTCCTAAGCCATTACAGTCACCTTCCTCAGGACAAATCTGGTCACACCATTAACCAGTTCCAGAATTCCCACTGGCCCCATTGGCATAAATTCCAATTTTGTAAGCATTGAAAATAAAACTTTCACATGCTGACCCCTTCAGGCTTACCCGTACCACTCAGGGTCAGCCACACTGAACTTGCCACTGTGCCTTGCACTGGCCTCACCCATTCACATCTGTCTTTGTGCTCACACTAGTTCTTCACATGGCAATATCTCAGCCATCTTTTCAACAGAGGACAAAGTTTCCTTCTTTAGGAAGCCTTCCTGAATGGTATTAGACCATATTAGTTTCTTCTTTTCTGTCTCTTACCACTTTTCCTCCCTACCAGTAACAGGGCCCACACCACATTTAAAATCATTTGTCTATCTCAGTGTCTGCATCTCCATTAGACTGTGAGTTCCTCTAGGACAGACAAGTGTTACAGACCTCTTGTGTCCTCAGAGCCTAGTGTCTACACCATGGCAATACAATAAGTATTAATTGAATGAATGAATAAGTAAAGCACAGATAAGGGACCATATCAGAGGGAAAATACATAGCTGCATAAAGCAGAACTACAGGTTAGCAGGGTCTGGCTAAATGTAGAATAGAATGTTTCAAGTGTCAGAACTTTTTAAGGAAGTAACTCATGTCCCTTCACTAGAAAAGCTCAGAAAATGGTTGGCCACATGTGAATAACTAGATGGTGCTTTTCGCATTCATTAGTGTTTATCTATATTAAATTACCTATAATTCAGCTCAGAAATTGTGTTATTCTTCATTAATATGCAATCCCTTGTGTCTTCTGATTTCTAGTAGTCAGTGATATTTTGACTTTGTATTTGTATGTTTATTTCCAAAAAATAGGTGGGGAATGTATCCAGTTAAAACTGGGGTGGGGGGGCGGGTAGAGAATCAAGTAAAAATAAATACACAAGTAAAAATAAAAAGCTTGTGAATTTTAAAATAGTGTATCAAAATATTATGTTTTTAACATTGAAAGGAAGTGGGGATTTGTATTTTGGTACCAATGAGTACAAGGAAAGAGAAACATAAACTACCTCCAGATCTCTGGAGTTTGGTATTAAGGGATATTGGCCAGCCTATGTGTTGGTCCAATTCTGTCCACTTGTGCTAAAGTGCAGCTCTAATATCTCTGTGGATTTTACAATAACATAAATAATTATAATCCATTTTTTTATATAGTAACTTCCTCTAAGGAACATAAAGTTCCCTGTGAATGTTACCTCATTAAATTTCACAGCACTCTGGGGACATAGAACAAAGGCAGGTGATATTATATCCCCTTTGAAGCCAGAGTTGAAAAAGAATTGCTTCAACCAAAAGTAAATAAAAGCAAGATTGAATAAAAGCAAGAGTTATAGGAAGATATAGGGTTAGAGTTTAAAGAAAGATATTGACTGCTTAGAATTAAAGAGATATTTAAAACCAAAAACAAAAGAATTGCTCTGAAAAATAGGAAAGTGTCTGCAATGTGTATGTGTGTATGCAAAATTAAAATAATATACACTTTCGAAATTTGAAAAGCAAGATCATTTAAAAACAATATATAAATGTATTACAATAACAAAAGTAATTTATTATAAAAACTTGATTGTTGTGCTATTTTTTATTTTGTTTCATTTTACTGAACATCTGCAAATCTTCACTTAGTTCGTGTTTAATTTTTTATTATGTATTTTCACTTATCAATATATGATGTTTGCACGGTGTTAATTTTGAGCAGCTGTATAATTTTTCCATGGATTTATATATCATTTTTTGTTTTAGGTTTTCTACTGTAAGGTTGTTTCCACTTGTTCACCATAATAAATAATAAGATTGAAAAATATACCTTTATACATAGAGACTTTTCACTTTGAAAATTATTTCATGAGCAGAGAAACCTTCTAAAAGTAAAATGAACAGATTCACATGAACATACAGTATCTTAAAAGATAACAGTGTAAGTGTACTCCAAAATTAACATTAAGGGGGGGGAAGAAACAATAAGAAAACAGCTCCATTTAAATACCAACTATGTTGGAGTTGGGGAATTAGTTCAAGTGGTAGAGCACTTGCCCAGCAAGGGCAAGGCCCTGAGTTCGATTCCCAGCACCCCCCTCCAAAAAAGAGACCAACTATATTTAGATGTTGGCAAAGCAACTATTTCAAAAGTGAAAATGTTACTAACTTTTCAGGTACAAAAAGTGGTTTGATTTCTTTTCCATCATATCCTCATTTAATTTAATTACTCTGGTAGTGCAGAATATCAGATAGCAAAAAGAAAGTTGAACCTCATACAAAACATACATTTGTAGAGGTAAAGTAATATATTTAGTTAGATAGAATAAGTAATTTCTCTGCTCTCTTAATTTTAATTTATGTGGTCAAATGTAAATGAAATAAGAAAGTGTGTGTATCTGTATCTGTGTGCATGTATCT
Organism: Hystrix cristata; assembly: GCA_004026905.1. Taxonomy (NCBI): domain Eukaryota; kingdom Metazoa; phylum Chordata; class Mammalia; order Rodentia; family Hystricidae; genus Hystrix; species Hystrix cristata. The sequence goes on from PVJO010028990.1 coordinate 6,763, forward strand.
GAAGTTCCATTTTAAGAAGGCAAATAACATTGCAGAATTTTCTTACTAATTATAGAGGCATTGGGGAAAATGGCGTGCACACAACTGTCATCAGTGATAGGCTGTTAAGGTTATCTGATTTATGCCATACTCATGTACCAAAGTAATTACCTTAGGAGTCAAGGAGAGGAAATATTGGCTTTGGTTAAGACAGACATTTTTAAAAAAACCTGATGATGTGATGTAAATACCGACCAAGGAAACTTCCAGGCCAATGTTACTTCAAATAGCAATCCATCTGAATGATGACAAGAATATGAAGTCAATACTAGTTCGAATATGAATAAGGAATACAGACTTAATCACAGACTCGGGAATCTTGAATTTTTACTCACGTTTCTCAGTGATATTCTTGCAGATCTTAAGTCACATGTCCGTTTTTATCTGTTCTGTAGTTGGATGCAGCGTTGTAGATTGACTCAGGGTAATTGAATATCAAAAAAATGTTCTACTTGCTTCCAGAAAATTTTGCAAACTATTCCCATTTTTATTGCTGTAGCAATAGCATTCGAGTGATGTGTATTGAACATTGTGGCAGTACTATAGCTTGCATTTACAACATAGTCTAATAAGCAGGGTCCATCTTTGGAGGAGCAAAGAAGACTTAAGTCAGAATTCTATAAGAAAAGAACATCTGTGAAAAGATGATCTTTTAGATAACCTTACATAAGCGAATCTAAGACACTCACTAGGAGAAGTTCATTTGGTCTGTATTTAAAACCAACACAAAGTGTCACAAAGATAAGCAATCGATATGGCTGTATTCTTCTTCTAAAGCATGGTGATGATCTATATACTCTCAGCAGTTTGTGGTCACCATTAAACTGGAAGACATTCTCAAATGGTTGGTTAACTTAGGCTTTCTCTCACAGTTTGAAATGCCTTTTTTCCATCAAGTCCATAGAAAATCCGTTTTGAGTTTCCATTATAATTCTTACATGTAGTATTAGAAACGCTGTTTAATGTGTTTGTCTCCTTTACTAGAAGAGGAGCTTTCAAAAAGGCAGGGATTTTGATTTAAATCTTTGCCAACCCAGAACCTACTGTACTTTCTGGCATATAATAAGCACTTAGTAAATACAGGCGAGTGATCAAAAAGTTGCAGGTTTTTTGTTTGTTGGTTTGTTTGTTTGTTTTTTACTTCCTTAGCATTGCTCTAAGGACTGAGAGAAATACAAGGTGTATCTTTGAGGAGTCTCTGCATTCACTTCTCTGTGTCCTTGGGTTCTACATATGTGGATTTAATGCATAACGGATAGAAAATATTCAGAAAAAATTGGCATCTGTATTGAACATGTACAGACTTTTCTCTTGGCATTACTCCTTAAACAATTGTTTGCATATCATTTACATTGTATTAGGTATGTGTTACGAGTAATCTAGTAATGAGTTAAAGTTCCCAGCAGGATGTGCACACGTTAAATGGAGATACTGTAACACTCTCTATAAGGGATTTGGGCATTCATGGATTTTGGTATCCACAGGGGCCCAGAACTATGAATACCAAGGAATTACTCTGATCAATAAATAAATGTGGAAAGTTAATACTGCACAATAGTCTATCAGGAAACTTTAACAAAGATTCTTCGGTACTATTGCTGAGGAAAATAGCCAAGGAAGTTACATATACCAAAACTGTGATATTGCAGTACTTTAGAGATGGATGGTCCTGACCATACAAGTTAAATGAGAAATAACTAAAGTCCATTCCCATCTTTCCTTGATACTCCCCTTCTAGACTGTAAGCTCCAAGAAGTCACGATGCACATGGTTTTGGTTCACAATTGTATTCTTAGAACCTCATAGACTACCGAGCTTAGGTAGATAACCGAGTGCTTGCTTTGCTCGGTGTTCTCTGCCTTCTTCTCTAAGCCAGGGTCAGTCATAGTCTGTTCTCAGCTCAGAGGGTCTTGCTACCTCAGTGGCCCCCAAGTGCTCTCTCTCTCTCTCTTTTTTTCCTCAGTTCCTCGTTTGTTTCCTTTCTGACATTCATTTGACTCTTTTATCTGTTGCTCCCACTAGACTAGAGGCTGTTCTGCGACTCTGTTTAGTCCTTGTAGCATCCATAACACACATCACAGGACCCAGTACCCTTCCCTGCAGAGGTTCTGCCTCAAAGAGGTGTTTTCTAAACCTTGCTAAAGAACACTTCTGCCAGCCTGTTATCCTGGTTTATATTCTCTCTAACACAAATTAGTTTCATAAATTATTCATTTTTATGTTTATGCTATGTTCAAACTGTAAGCCCCATAATGGCAGAACCTGCCGCCATCTATAGCTGGTTCCTTGTCAATGCTTAAAATAGAGAGGGACACAAACGATTACTGAGTATACAGATGGTTAGCAAACACATGACAATAGCACAAATAAAAGACAAAATAATTGTTAAATAAGCGAAAATATTAGCTGCTAGCTAGGGTAACAAAACATGTTAACACAGAAGTGGTGGTGGTAGAAGCCTGATAAACCTTAAGTACAGGAAAATGACTGTGAATACCAAAGATAGTTGGGAATAGGAAGAAACAGAATGCAGTCTGAAGGCTTTTCTATACAATTGTGAAAAGCATCTCCACACAATTCAATAGCTGCTTTGGAGGCTTCGTGAGAGAGGGAAAAAAAAAATACAATGATTAAACCAAGACAGTTATCTAAGGTCATTTAGAGGCAGGACAAGCAAAAAAACTTACCTTCCTCAATGCAATATAAAAATAAACAACTTGTATGAGACTAGACAGGCCTAGGTTTTCCTCCTTCTCTTCTATTTATTAGCTGTATTACAGTACAAATCAGTAGTTTCCTCTGTGCCTCAGTGTCCACAACTGCAAATGGGAAAAATAAAAACGCCTCCGTAGAACTGTTTTAAAGAGAAAACAAAGAAGGGTATGGAAAGAATTGTGTCTGCTGCAGAATTTACTTCAAGTAGGAGCTCACGGCATGGTGGCTGTTGTGATAACCAGACATCAATTATGGGGTCCAGCTGGAGGTGTGTCAAGTAGAACTTTTAATGTTACAAAAGGGAAATTCATTTCCTTTCATGTAAAGGGCATCTCTTTATTTTGGATTATAGCATGAGTAATCTATTGCTCACACCCCATAACTGTCAGTGAGAGCATGCTAAATCATAAGCCATTGATTTGGAGAGGAAATATAGAAAAACTGTTAATTATGATCATCTGTCCTTTCAAATCATATGCAGTTGAGGGTCAGCAAATACAATTGAAGGGATGTTTCGCCAATCCTGACCTAACTAGGGTATCTCACAGGTGTTTGCATTAAAACAATTAATCATTCTGCCTACTTATTGTTCCCAAAGAAGAGTTTGAAAGAAGGCCCTACTTTTATTTAAGGCTAATTGAAAGGATGATACATGATTACATGATGGTTGTACTTGTTACAGTGGATTTATCATTTAAGGATAAGTGTAATAATAAATGTCCAAGACTCTCAGAGTTTGCAATTACTAGTAAGGACCAATCAGCAAATCATGTGGTTGTAAAACACTTTGGAACCTTTCTCAGACATAATTTCTGGACATAGTGTATCACCAGAACAGTTTCATAATGATGGTGATTTCCTGGCTTCTCTGCTAGTGAGAGGTAGTGAATCAAGTGCACTTGGATTTACCTAGAAAAAAAACACCATTAATTGATTTATGTGTATAACACTGCACATACCCATAACGTAAAGCCTACAGCAACTGGCAAATGTGATAATTTTACATTTACCTGTGACTCACCAAGTACAATCCAAGGCTTGAAGGCAAAATCTTATGTTTTATGTTTAGTTTTTAACATTGCTCCTTATAACTTTTCTGTGCATTAAAAGTCAATTTTCAGGACTACAGGCATACCAATTTTTATGAGTAAAAATTTTACGAGCTGTTAGCCTGAGGTAGCATAAAATTATTTTTGCATAATTTTTCCCACTTCTCAATGTCCACTGTTACTTTTTCACATATGCTTAGGATATTGGTTGCAGAATTTTAAATATGACACATTTCATTAGAAATCTAATATATTGCATAGAGACATGTTGAGAGGCTTCAACTTCATAATAACATTACAAATGTACTTTTTAATATTGCTTACACTGATCATTGTATTTAAAATCAAATGTATAGAATGTTATTGAATAAAAGTTTTGTAACTTTATGTTTATGACCATCGTCTCATTTCCTAACCATAGTTATGAACAAGAATGACTAATCTTGGAAGTGAGGGCCTCCTTAAAACACAGTAACTTAAACATTCCATTAACATACAGGGGCTGGGGTTTTAGCCCAGTGGTTAAAGAGCTTGCCTAGCAAGCACAAGTCCCTGAGTTCAATCCCCGACACCAAAAAAAAAAAAAAAAAAAAAGTGTCCACCATTAACATATAGAACAAGGAAAAACCTAAGATGAAATAGGTAGAACAACATGGTAGACTGCTATGCCAGTCTAATACATACATATTTCCTTACAGATGTTTTTGTGTGTTTTTGCTCTGCCTCTAGTCACTTATATAATATAAAAGTATGCACAGCCACAATATGTTGGGAGCACAAATCTTACCATTCCACAAGTTTCAAAGAAATATAAAAATTGTCTTTTTAGCAAGTTACTTATTTTGATAGCTATCACTAGTGTGTCCTAAATCATCTCCAACTCCATCCTCTTTCCCCAGGCAGTGACATAGGAATCCGCCATCAGAGTGGCTGAGCATGATGGAAATCATTCTCAGATGAGAACACAGAAGTGAAAAGATGTTGGGGAGGTAATATTTATATCTAGAAATATGCCAAGTTTAGAGCAATATCTATGCATTGGCAGTAAAAATTCTAAGATGGCTGGAAGCTACTTAGAGTTCAGTGCACACCTCAGGCTGAATGTTTTGCAGGCTTTGTCAGTGACTTGCAGGATACACAGTATTGGTTCCAGGAAGCAAAATTATTCAGATAAAACATTATTTCAAGGTAAGTTTCAACATAGCACTTTCATTACAGATATCATTTAGTACCAAAAAGGCATGTATTAGCAGGACATTTGGTTTTTTTTTTTTTAGGACATTTGGTTTTGAGGTTGCTAGGTAATTGCCATGAGAAGGCTGATATGATCAGTAAAAGTGTCTTTGCAGCTAGACTATCCTGGGAGCAAATCCTTCTGCTACCGATTGTGCAGCCCTGGACAGATGATCTGACTGCTCTGAGCCTCAGTTTACTCCCATATTAAATTGAGAAAAAAAATCCTAACTACCATATATATTTGCATTTGGTTTATGGTAGATTAGGTGTTTCAAATGCCTGGCACAGAGCAGTTCATGGCAAGTCTTTGTTTGGTTTATTTCAATAGACTATGAAAATATAGATCTCCTATATAAGGGTTTTGGGAAGAATTCTCAGTCACATGAAGGGGGAGATAATAGAATACAGCTCAGCGACTACCGATTGAATTTCATGTGGTCTCCTCCTTACCAGTAAGTTGTTGGGCTCAATGAGAAGATTCCTGTAATTTCATTGACCATTATTGTCTATAATTTTAAAAGTAAAAGCTTAGTATATTCTTCATTCATTAGTATTATTTTATACTCTGAGAATATACGCTTTAGCCCTAGTAAGCATTTAATAACTGCTGGATTAGTTCAATAACAGCGTGATGCCATCCTGTGGGGAATTTAAGTGTATCACTAAAGACGCAGAAATGTAGACTTTACGTTCACTCTATTAGAGTTGTGTGGAACCTGTAAAACAAGCCTGCTATAGCCACAGTGGGGTTTTCTGAATGGATTGTGTCAGCATAAAGATACATAACTGCTAACATGCTGAGGTAAGGTTCTTCACCCCAGCATGTAGATCCGTTTTCCAAGGTACTCTGAGGGTGATAGATTATTCCTCCCTTAAGTGTCCAATGAGGAAAGCAATGTATGTTAGACCTTCCCTGGCCACTGACCTCTGAACTAACAATAGTTTCAGAAAATTTTTCAGTTCACTGAGGGTAGAATTCTGAAGCATCAAAATGTAATTTATTCTTTCCATTCTTCTAACCTGCCCCAATATATCTTCTTTTCCCAGTCTTTGCTCTGTTACTTGAGGACGGATAATTTTTCTCTAGAGCTCAAAGGATGAACACTCTTGACTTAAAACTCATTGAAGATAGTCATAGAAAATCAGACCGTTGAGACCTATTGCTGGAAAGCTTTTCCGTTTTGTACATGTTATCACTGGGCTGTCCATGAGATCACAGGCAAAAACTCTGGGGTTGTTACAGAACTTGAAATCTTTACTGAGAAAGATGAAAATGGAAAAAAACCGCACTGGGTATAGAGCAGTGTTTCTAAAAGCCTGCTGTGTTCAAGACATTGAACTTAGCCTAGTTACATTTTTTAGGTTTTTTGGTTTTTCATAAAAATGGTGTTTCGACTTCACAAATGGTGCTAGTTGAAGTAGTTAACTACTGGAACTGTATCAGTAGTGATTGGTAAGAATGGCCAGAATGGACATTGGCTCTAAGTAACCACTCTACCATACTAGCACACCAGCTTTTAACATAGTCATTGCAAAAACTACTAAGAATAATGAAAAGGAAACCCTGGGTTTCAGAGTCTCCTAGGTGACCAAAACTCATTTTACTTTATGTTAACAAAATTATTTGAAATTATCCTAATTCCAATTACTGCCACTTTACCCTGTTGACACTAATAGCAAAGCCCCTCATAAGAGTTCTGTATTTACTGGCTCTTTTATTTTCTCAATATTCATTATTTTCTTTAAGTTAAATTTACCTTAACTCATACAAACACAAAAAGTGTACGTTTAATGAGGGATCAGATGATGTTCTGGTACATATATACATTGTGTAATCAGGTTAAATATTTCTCAAACATTTATCACTTTTTAATGGTAAAAACATTAAAATCTTTTCTTGTAGCTTTTTGATCTATACAGTAAACAATCACTATCTATAGTTACTCTATCATACAATTTTATTCCTATCTAAGTATAACTTAGGACCCATTGATTAACTTCCCCACCACACACATACTTCTTTTCCTAGCCTCTGCCATCTACCATTACACTCAACATTTTTAGGGTACAGCATCAACTTTTTATAGTATCAACATTTTTAGATTACATCTATGAGCAAGATCATGTAGCACTTGTCTTTCTCTGCCAGGCTTCTTCATTTATCTCAGGTTCTGTCCAAATTGTCACAAATGACAGGATTTCATTCTTTTCCATGCCTGAATAATATTCCATTGTGTATATGTACCACAATCTCTTTATCCATTTTATCAGTTGAAGTACGCTTAGGTTGTTTCTATTTCTTGCCTATTCTAAATAGTGCTGGAGTAAACATAGGAGTGCACATGTCTCTTCAACATACTGATTTAATTCCCTTCCCATATATACCCAGGAGTTGAATTGCTAGATTACATGGTGGTTCTATTTTTAATGTCTTTAAGAAACCTGCACACTGTTTCCCATAATGGCTTTCATAATCTACATACCTATCAACAGTATACAAAGGTTTCCTTCTCTCCACACCCTTGCCAGCACTTATTATCTTTTCTCTTTTTGATAACAAGCATTCTTACAGGAATAGGATGCTAGCTCATTATGGTTTTGACTTGCATTTCTCTGAAGATTAGTTATATTGAGTATCTTTTTCATATACTTGTTGGCTACTTGTATGTCTTCTTTTGAGAAATGTTTATTTTAGATCTATTGATCATTTTTAAATGAAGGTTTTTTTATTGCTATTGAGCTTTTAGAGTTCCTTTATATAATCTGGATATTAACCCTTTGCGAAATGTATGACTTGAAAATATTTCCCCTAATCTTCAGATTTTCCTTTCACTCTGATGATTATTTCCTTTGCTGTACAGAAGCTTTTTAACTTGATGTAATCTCATTTTTCTGTTTGATTTTTGTCTTCCGTGCTTTTAAGATCTTGTCCAAAAATTTCTTGCCCATTCCGATATGGCTTCTCCTCCAAATTCTAAATGTTGCAATGACTCATTGCTTGGGCACTGGCCCTCTTCCTGTAACTTTCTATTCTCCCTTTGTAAGTGATTGTATCCACTCTTGTGGCTTTAGGTGAGTAAGTATATCAGTGACTGCACATGTATATCTCCCATCTTAGCCTCTTTCACAAGCTTCCCGCCACCTATGTAATACTTGAGCTTGGGTATTGTCTCAGTCTATTCCTGGTGCTAGATCAGAGTACAACAGACTGGGCAATTTAAAAACAACAGAAATTTATTTGACTCATGTTTTGGGATCTGGGTGGTCCAAGAGCTGGCATTTGGTCAGAGGGTAAGCCAGAACACAGTAACGGCGCTAACCCACTTGTCACTTCTTGGCAGGCCTCATTCTGTTACAGTGACAATTACATTTCAATGAGTTTTAGAGGAGATGTTTGAGCCATAGCAGACATCTAACACCTGTTTCTCCATTAGCATGTTCTGAAGAGCTGTCTGGATTTCTTACCACTTCCTCATCTTCTGCAAGTGTGTGGGTTTGGTTCTCCATTGTCCTCCTTATTGGTAAATGCTATTACCATTTACCAGTCGCTCTAGCCATTGAAAAATCAAGTTGGTGATACCTTCAAAATACATCTTGATCTGACTGTCTGGCTGCCCTTGTCTAAACCACCATGATTTTATACCTGAACTATTTTGTACCTGAACTATTATACTAGTAGCCTAGTTGGACTTTATTCCTTGTAAATCCAGCCTGCCACTCTCCATCCACATCACTCACATTGCCATCATCACTCTAACCTTGCTGCGTCTTGAACCCAACCATCTCAATTCCTCCTCATGGAATCGGCCTTTTCTTTTCACTTTAGGCGATATGATTCTAGGTTTTACAGGGCTGTGTCTTTCGTATGAATCCTTACTCCACACAAAGATCACCTTGGAGGCATTTATTTTTGACCAAGTAAGATAGCATCTATGCCCTACTCACTACTTTCCATCCTCTTTCTCTGCTTTTCTTCAGAACACTTATCACTATTTGACATCATATTATATTGCCATTTGTGGATAAACCAACTTATGTCCACAGCTATAATATATGTTCTATGGGATAATCCTGAAAAAAATATAATTATAGAAATCAAACCATTGCAAGGAACCCTACAGGTCATTGGCCTCTATCATCCATCTGACATTTAGATCCACTTCATACTCTTTCCATTGTTTGTGAGATGAATATTTTTGTATTGAATCATATTTTTCCACTGATCTCCACTATCATTATTTGTTCACAGAGGAAAATTACCTTAATAGAAATTTTACCAAGGACAATATCTACTCTTTCGACAGTGTACAATTAATCTTCCTGTATAGTCCACAGAAGAAATTACTCATTCAGACAATTGAATGTGACCATTGAGCAGCATATGGGAGCCAGAACAGATACCCAAGCAGCGACATTTTATACCAAACCTGCAAATACAGTAAATCCCAGGATAAGCAGGGAGTGTGCGCCGTTGTACGGAAGCCAGGATCAGAAAAATAACACTAAAGTTGTGTTGTATAACGCTTTGTTCCACTGGATTTCATTTCTTTCTCCCTTACAATAAGAATTCTGTATTGAGTAGACCATATGCGATTTATTACATAGCTAACGTTTATTCAAGAAATGTTCAGTAGATCAAATTCTTGGATAACTGATGGAAGACTATCGGAAAGACCCATTTTTGAGTGTTTTTTAAACCTCACACTAACTTTAGCCATCAGCACCTCTTCGTAGCCAGTGGTCGGTTCCCTTTGCTCTTATAGGAACCTTTAAGATGGTAAGCATCTTTTCAGTGTGCTGGGGAGCTGCACTGCCCCACTGAGGCGCATTGATTTTCCATTATTCCTAGATGCCACATGATGCATTTCCATTAGTTGTAAACACTTACAAGACTGACTTTTATTTTGTTCTTCATCACATCAGTCTGCCGGTCAGAACATCTGTAAATGAGGCTCAGTGCATTTCATCAGACATGTTTCCACCTTGGCGCTTAAAGGAATGCAGCTTTCAAGGTGTCTTGATGTAATGAAGCTTGTTTTTAAAAACCTGCTGCTATTTTGCCAGAGCTTTAAGGCAAGTTTTCTTAAGAGTAATAGACTATACCTACTTCTCAGACCTGCTCTGAGTTTGATTTATATGTTTTTTCTATAGGCACTAAATTAATACATAGTTCTCATTGATGTATGTTGTCTTCAGAATTAGCTAGAAATTTTATAGTAGTTTTTATAAGGAGAAACACTAAGACAGCTCATTAAACAATGCTACAAAATGGACCCTTAAAATAAACTAGATTGTTCAGGCAACAAAAAGTTTGAGAGTTTACAGAAACTCATTAGATGTGGTGGTTGGTACACACCTATAATCCTAGCTATGTAGGAAGCCAAGGCAAGGGGATCACAAGCCTTTTAAATCAACTCCACATCATTTATGTTAGTCCAGAGGTGGACTGTGAGCTGCTGCCCTGCTAGAAAATATACTTCCTGGCGATAGTAAACCCAGCTACCGTAAAGAATTAAAGAAATCGAGTTTAAATTAAGAGAAGACAATTTATTTAGAAGACAATTTATTTAAAAGTGGTGAAAAGGGGGAAAGGGAGATGATAGATAGCTACT